>PVIR01014408.1:0-40287 GCA_004026965.1 Petromus typicus | reverse complement strand
CTTATAGTTTGTATTTCTTATTAATCACAGTGGGGAAATCACTAAATATGCCTGTTGATACTTTTCATGTTTTATAGAAAGTCATGAATGTCTGGGTTCAGCCTGCTAAAACATGCCTGGTTAAATGCAGATATGACTAATGTATAGCTATATCTGTACTTATGTTCAAATGACAAGCTAATTTTCCCAATGAGTATAGCTAAGTTTTGATAACTAGATTTTAATATCCCACTTACAACAAATAATCTAAATTTGTTTCAAGACTGAGTTCAGTTAGTAGATGACAGCAAGCCAAAAAGCAGCGCATTACTGCTGCAGCGGCGCCGCCATGCATGACGGGGAGGGGCAATGCCCTGAAGCGCTTGGACTTGCGCTACGGTTTCCATCTGCCTGTCCTGCACAAGGCTCCTGTATTCAGAGGTGGGGCTTTTGGAAGGCGACTGGAGAGTGCAGGTGCTGATACTCATCTGAAGAGTTCAGCTCTAACTGTACTGGGAGGACTTGGGGACAGAATGTCTCTCTTCCCAGGCCCGCCCGCCACTCGCTAGCTCCTGGCTGCCACAGCACAGCACCTGTTCCTCCGCCATGCCCTCCTGTCATCCCGTTCCTGCTTTGGAGCTGGCCAACCACGGATCAAACCTCAACTTATCGAAGACAGAAACAATAGATGCTGAAGCTGCTAAGAACAGAGATGCAAATGAATCTTCTTCCCCAGAAATGATAAAGAAGAAAAGAAAGAAATATATGCTATTTTTGCTATGATATGTCCAACTGCCAAAGTTATAGTCACAGTGTCTGAGAAGTTTAGAAGGACAGAAAAAACTTTAAACAATAGCACTTGGTGTTTTCCATAAATACCCACTGATGGTCTTGAAATATAGCGTTTGTGGATAAGGCTGAGCTGCTCTTGATGTTTAGAAAAGGCTAGCTGAGGGTGTTTCTCTAACACGCCTCTTCATCATCAATTTATCTAAACTTTCCCATTCAAAATGCAAGAAAAATAATTATTTTTACAATAACAAGGAGGTTTATACATCACTCAACTTAGTCCTGCTAAAATCAACATCTTACTAGCCTAATAATCTCAGGCAAGCTACTCACTGAGAATCAATCCCTGGAAATACAAAAATAGGATGAATAACTGTAAGTCTGAAATAAAATCATTGATTCAAAAGATGTGACAGAGTGTGTTGCATATAACAAGCACTCAGCAAATGTTAAGTATTATTTATTTTAAACGTCAAAACAACCTTTCTTTCTATGGTACTGTTTCTTCTTAAAGATTAAAATGTCTCCTATTTTCTCCCTTGTTATTGCCAAATGCAGAGAATGTAAATATATGACATTGCTGGGGAGACTTGGCAGTCGTTTTCTATTTACTTAGCCTGTTAGATGCAAATCCAATTTGAGTATATCTCAGGAAGAATATGATTTGTTATCTCAGTAATCTGTGCCAGTGGATCAAGACTACTTAAAGAATTTCTATCACAGTTGGGTGCATTACTGATGATTTACTTAATGTACTTTGCTTGGGATCTTATTTTTATCTGTTGGTTCGCTTGGCATTTATGCGGTGATTGTAGTGGTTAAAATTTTTCTTATTGTATATGTACCAGTGTAGATAATTTTATGAACATTTGATCTACACATTCCTGTGTACCAGGCCCAATAATTCATTCAGGTGATAGAATATAGATAGCTAAGACTAGTCAAGAAAGCCAGGTGACATAAATATAATCTATAATTAAGAAATAAAGAACTACAAATGTGCAATAAGTATATGCATTAAAATATTTCAAGGTAGAGAAGGCAATTTAGCTCTCCATTGGTGATATATTGAGAGGAAATGAATGTAAAATATAGCATCAAAGCAGTAAGCTGAATTTCCTGGTAGACTGGCTTTTTGAAATATTTTACAGAGTGAAAGTAATATAAAAAATTTACAGTAAGAAGAAGAGTTAAAATCTGAATCCAGTTGTACTTCACTGAAAAGTCCTTGAATATACTCATATAACACGATTCCACTTTAAACAAAAAATAGGATGTGTTTGCCACTTAGAAATCCTGGGAAAGTAGAATAAATATATCTTTCACAGGGCTTATCTTTGCAAAATAAGTGAATATGGAAAACTTTGTGTAGATTAATAGTAATGGCAGGCGTGAATATAAAAATATGCCAAATTTATTTAAATCAGCTTAGTAATAGTATATCAGCCTACCTTTAACATTTAACTGCAAGTATCTAATGTATTTTATGTCTGAGACTTCCTAAGCAAAGGGAAATCAGTCAGTATACCTTGTTAAAAAAACTTTAAATTGTTCCTTACTTAATGAAAAATGAACATTGATTTAATGATGTAGTCACTGGGAAGCTTTACAATCATCTATTCATCTGATAAGTAGTTATCAAATGCCTAACTATATGCTATATACCAATATAATTAAACAGCAAATTAGAGATTTTTTTAAGAAGTGAGAAATCCACGGCTTCCAGGAAATTATTTTCTAACTACCTCTTTCCTTCAGGAATCATTTCTAGGGAACAATTTATTTTTTTTTATTTTTTAATCTTTATTGGTACATTAAATATACACATTATGATTGCACTCCATAATGGGAATTTGTACCAGTATAAGACACAACTTAATTCTCATTTTTTCCCATAGCCCTACCCACCCTACCACCCCCCCATATACATAAAATTTGTTTCCTTACTTTTTTGTTACAATCTCAACATTTTCCCCCTTCACCCTATCTAGGGAACAATTTAAATGTAGTGTTGTTTTTTGTTTATCCATAGCTACTTATATGGTGCAGAATGCACCCTTAATATTCTTAATAAATAAATTAAATAGATTTTATGTAAGTACAAAATCTTGGCAATAGGAAGAACCTCAGATTCCTAAGGCTGTTATATAATTTTACAAATGCTCTGTTATAAAATATCTTTGGGAAACACAATAGAAGATTTTTCTTCTCTTACAGGATCAGAATGTACTTTATTATATCAAAGTTTCTTGTAATTCCTACTGTCAAGAGCTTCCTAGTATTCCATAAACTACGCACCACAGAGCGATTTAGAAGGAAAATACAATTGAGGTACTTCCTTGGCATACATTAGAATAAATATTGATATTCATATTTTGTACTTAATACTAAATCAGATGCTTCCTGCCTTATAGTCAAGAGTTTAAAAATAATATTGTTGAATTTTGTGGTACAAGTGAAATTTGCATAAGAACAGAAACGTGGTACTTGATGACTTTATGCTAGAAAACACACTGAAAGTCATTCCTTTGGCTCCTGGTACTGATCCTGTACTTGATGTAGACCCTGGGAGGTAGTCAGGACATGATCTCATGGTCCTCAATGTTTTTCAGTTGTTTTTTTGGTTCTACTATTTGATTAGCTACTTCTTGACTTCTCTTTTATGTCACAAAGATTATCTTATCTTTATGAAACCATGTTATGTGGTATTTCAGCACTTACCCCATGTAACTTTTAACTTATGAAGATCAAGGATTTGTAAAGAGAATTTAACACATTGTAGCACTGTAATTTAACACACTGCAGATTACAAATGCAGGATTACCAGTGTGATGCAGAGCTTTATAAAGCTTACTCTTCATTATCTACCATGTCTTCAAAGCAGGTATCAGGAGCTAGGTTTGGCAAAGCATTTTTCTGGCCAAATAATTATCAATATGTACCTGCACTGTTCAAAGATAGTGTCCCTAAATAGCCCATTTCCTTCTCCCTTTCCATTTGGTACATCACGTTTGAGCTTTTTATTTGTCGAATAGTGTGTTGAGTTCCCCTATGTCCTTTTAAAAAAAACATGGCTTTTAAAAACAAAACTTTTCTTCTAAACAGAAGTGGGCCATAAGTAAAGACTGACATGTGTCACAGCCCAAAGGATCTGTCGCTGTGGTTACATTTCTGAAAACACTGTTCTTGATTGTCTTGAACACTAAAGAAATGGTGAGTCTGTAGTCTCCTCTTAATTTTGAGGAGAAAATAATGGAGTTCTTGTGGAAATTAGAAACTTTGACTTTTACCAATCAGTCAGAGACAAAGCTGTTTAGCATCCTAACACCTCTTTGGTCACCTCAAATCCGTTTTGTCCACTGTGAGAAACAGAGGCCCCAACTCACTTCACTTTCCATTTCCCACCCTCCACCCCTGCTGCAAGTGAGTTTACACTTGCCTTAAGCGTGCCTACTTCACTGAATGAAATAATCTCTTTTCTTTCAACTAAATGACTTTTTGTGAAAGGAATATTTTTGGGGTTTTTCTAATGGATGCCCTCTACAAATTTGCATTTTATTTCTCTAGGAGTAACAGCGATTTGCAGAAGGAAGGTTTACTCTACTTCCTTACACAGTAGTTGTGTTTATCAGTTTTTGTGGTGCTGGACAGCAATGCCTGACACCAGAATTTAAGAAAAAAGATTTTGGGTCACAGATTCAGAAGTTTTGGTATAAGGTTGGCTGGCTTCAGGGCATAAACATGATGGCAGAAAGGTGTAGAGAAGGAAAGCTGATTAACTTACAGCACGTGGGAAGCGTGAAGCAGGCAACAGCCTGAGAGGAAAGGGTCAGGGATCAGATATCGTCCCCAGAGTGATGCACCGCGATCTGCTTCCTCCGACTGGGACTGGTTCCCACCTCCTACGGTCCATTCTGCTAGGAACTCATCGATCGGTTAAATCACTGATGAGGTTAGTGCCTCATAATCCAATCTACTCCCTCAGGGTCTCCTCCCCAATCATGCTGAAAACCATACTGAATTGGCACAGTAATGCCTTAATGAAAATGTTCCAAGACCGAGACTCCCAATGGGTATCTGACAGAATGGATGTGTGTGATATTTTCTCCTATACATACATACCTATTATGAAGTTTAACACATGAATCAGAAGGAATAAGAAACTCAGAGAAATAACTAATAATGTAGAATAAGGTAATAATAATTGACATAATTATCAGAATACTTTTATCATGAATGCTGTCGTTTGGATCAATTACTACTAAATGAAATAAAGGGTTTTTTTTAACTCAATCACTGAGATATCCTGACAGTCAGTGTGATGACTGACACTGTTAGTCAGTGTAGAACGCTAAAGTAACATTTATAGCATGGATACACTGGTTGAAGGGTGATGTTTGTCCCCAGTGGCTTGAAATGGGACAGTAAAAGATATAATAACACTGCTAAAAATGTTGCGACACTTCAATTCAAATGTTTGAAATTTTACTGCTGGAGTTTTCCACTGAATATTTTTGAAATTTAATTAACAGCAGACAACTGAAAACTACAGAAAATGAAATCATAGATGAGGGGGACAGCTAATTTCCTCACCAGGAAAAACTTGGAAGAACAAATGAATATTCATTTCTCATCATGAAAACCTTGATAAGAACCACTCCAATCTTAAATCCAGGAATAAAACCTATGCACGTGGAGGAATGATGGTCAACTGTGAAAATGTTATGAGTTCATGTTGTTCACGCTAAACACAAAAACCAGGGTTTACTGGACTCTGGATAACTGTGAACTGAGTTCCTACCATGCACAGGTGCAGTTCCCCTTCCAAACATTTGATTAATATGATCTCCAACATCATAGGCTTCTATTGAAAGACTCCATATCACTGTCACTAGTACCTCAAAAACAACAAATTCAAAGAGGACTTCTCAGCACTTCATCTAAACTTCTATGGCATTTCATTTCTTTGCTGTGTAATATTTTTATCTTGAATTAGAAGTATTAACATAGACATCTTCTCCTCTGCAACTAATCTCCTTGAGATCAATTCTGAGTATCATCATCATCTCTTGGCATTTATCAAGTATCCAATACTGTGTTTTCTATGTAGTTAAGGTTCAGTATTTTAAATGTTAAAAAATGAATGACCATTGTCAGCACCTTATCCTGTTTTACAAAGTTAATATTGAATACACTAGCTAAAGCAATTAAACAAGGAAAATAAGAAAGTAGAAACAAAAAATGTCATTATTTTTCAAACATCTTCTTAAAACATCAAAGAGATACCAAAAAAAACTGAAAAAACTAAAACCAGGAGTTTGAGACATTTTTAGGTAAATGTATGAACCATCAGACTACACTTTAGGTGAACTAAATTGGACACACATGTTTAAATATCACATCGTTTCTTTTGTGTGAGAAACCAAACATGCAAATAAGGTGAAATGAGTGATGGATATTGGGAAGGAGGAACCAAGTGTTCAAATGGAAACTGGAGCAGGGAGGGAGGAGGGTGAAATGAAGGAGGGAAAAGGAAAAAGAATAGAAAGGAAAATAGAAGCAAAGCTTTTGTAGGTAAGGAGGGAAAGAAGGGCTTAAGCAACAGGGAGGAAATGGGCAAAACAAATTTCAATAATGTTAATGACAGGTTCATTTGAAAAATCAATAGCCTTATTATTAAAAAAACACTGTGAAGGGAAGAATCATGTTTGTAATAACAGCAAAATATAAGTTGCCTTGAGAAAAATTCAACAAAACTTTTCAGTATGTAGGTGCATAAATTCTATGATTTCCTTTTAAACTTGTAAAATTTTGAATAAATAGAGCTATTTCCTTTGAGAAAGTAAAACTAGTCTACAACACAAATGATACTCCTTAACGTACAATGCAATTTAAAGGCACTCTTTGTTTTGCAGAAGTGGGGGTTAAAAATCAGCACCTTTCCTTGAGCTATATCCCCAGCCCTTTCTGTTTTTGTTTTTTTTTTTAATTGTTGTTGTTTTGTTTTGTTTTTTGAGACAGGTTTTCTCTTAGTCCCTAAATTGCATAGTCTGAACTGTAACTTGTAATCTTCCTGCTTTAGCCTTCCTCAGTGATGGAATTACAGGCATCCACCACCATGTCCAGCTTACTTTTTTTTCATTCAAATATTTATTGATACATTATACATACACATCATAGTCACTTTCAGCATTGAGAATTCATACCAGTATATGATATGGCATGATTTAATTCTATTTTTTCCCATACTCCTACCCACCCTACAACCCCCCACCCCCTATTTACATAGGCTTTTCCTTTTTTGTTATTATCATTACATTATTTTCCCCTCTTTACTTACCCCTACATTCCATTTCCTTTAATTATTTTCTATTTCACAGTACCTATATTCTAGAACTTATTTACATCTTCATTTTCTCATACCAGAGAAAAGATACAATATTTACACATGTATGGCCTATTTATTTCACTTATGAGGATGTCCTGAAGGTCTATCCATTTGAGTATGAATGGCTCAATCTTATAATTTTTCATGGCAGAGTAATATTTCATTCTATAAAAGAACCATATCTTCTTTATCCATTCTCCGGTTGATGAACATTTGAGTTGTTTCCAGGATTTAGCTATCACAAGCTGAGCTGCTATAAACATGGGTGCACACATGTCACTCTGATATGAATCTTTCAATTGTTTTGTGTATATACTAGCAGAGGAATAGCAGGGTCAAATGGGACCTCTAAACCTAATTTGTTTTAATCCTAAAGTGGGAGTGAGAAGCTCTCAAGTTCCCCAAATGAGAAAATTTGAAGGAAACCATGCCTCAGTGACATGACTCTGGCGATAGGAGAGGAGACTCACCCATTTGGAGAATTTCCTCTGTCCTATTCTTGCTATTGGAAATACAACAGTTGACTTCAGAGATGTCAGTGACCATGACAGTGCTGATGAGAGCCGAGTGAGCTCCTGCAGGGACACAGAGGAACACAGCACCAGGGGTGCCTGACAGAGTGATGCTTATAAAAATGCATTTTCTCCATTTTATAACTCAGTGATTTTAATGAAAACAACTAATTGGCCAGCTACTTCTTTCTAATGAGATAAATGTTCATTTCTGTGACATTTACATTCTGCTACTACTCAGGACTGGTGTAACAGTGTAGATGCATCCAGGATGTGAATGTGTTATACCTCTGTAGGGTGTGTGTGTGGCACTGTGCTTTTGCAATCATATCTGTGTTACGAACTCAATGATTTTTGTTGTCATAACTCCTTTTGCTGATTCCAGACTCAAAGAGAGAGACCCTTCCGTGACTCTAAAGCATTTGCTGTAACATTCTTCAGCCATAGTTATGCCATGTTACTGTGTGCCATATCATCTGGTGCTATATGATGCCAATCTGGGACTTGGCGGATGAGCTGAATTATTTCCCTTGTTCAATTAGTTTGAAATTTTCTAATCCAAGATAAGTTAATTAATCTTTTCAGACTTTCATTCTAATCATAAGTCTATTCTAAAAATCAAGATATCATATAATCATAGGCAGACCTTTAATACAGTTAATTCCTTATCTGTAAATGGATCTTCAGCAAGCCCAAGTTTTCCAAGGTTTTCTGTTTTAGTTTTACTACTCTAAATTAATATAATCAATCACATTTCAAACAATATTATGCATCAGTTTGGATTTATTTTAATCATCTTTTCATCAGATACAACTTTTTTGCTATACTTCTGCATGTTGATAACAACTTTAAGTCTACATAAATAGTTTGCAGGATTTCTAATTACCTTGAATTTTATTTAGCCTTTGAAATGTATCCCTAAATGTTAGCTTGTTCCATTTTACCCCCATATGTTGAAATAGCTTCAGTAAATATCTACATCTTTCTCATGCTTTGAATTAAACTAGAGAAAACAGGAACACTTTTCTTCCACTGAGTTATTATTTTTTTATTGAAATCTTTATTGGTACATTACATATACATATCATGATTATACTCAACAATGAGAATTTGTATCAGTATATGACAAAACTTAATTCTCATTTTTTCCCATAGCCCTACCCATCCTACCAACCTCCATATACATAAACTTTGTTTCCTTTCTTTTTTGTTATAATCTCATTATTTTCCTCTTCACCCTATTTCACTTTGAGTATTTTCTATTTCACGATATATATCATACAATTCTAGAACTCATTTACCTCTTTATTTTTTCATACCAGAGAAAAGATGCAATACTTACTTATCTGTGACCTATTTATTTCACTTATGAGGATATCCTCAAGTATGTCCATTTAAGTATAAATTATTCAAACTTATCAGTTTTTATGTCAGAGTAATACTCCATTCTATAGAAGAACCACAGCTTTTTTATCCAGTCTCCAGTTGATGGACACTTGGGTTGTTTCCAAGATGCAGCAATCACAAACTGAGCTGCTATAAACATGGGTGCATATATATCACTATGATTATGAGTCTCTTAATTCTTTTGTGTATATACCTAGCAGAGCGATGACTGAGTTTTTGTTTTTAAAGCCTTATACCTTGGTTCCCCTCTAGGGAGGTCAGAGTGTCACTCTTAGCAAAGAGTCACAGTCTACAACTAGCCCAGTTTCTTGGGTATGGCAGAAACAAACTGCCGACCACGCATCTTGTCGTAACACAAGAATCATTGTATGTATTGACCATCACAGGACAGTAGCAGAAACAAGCAGAAGAAAAGGGAACTCAGAAAGACAAACTCCCACAGACCTCTCAAAGACAACTCAGGCTTCCAGTATCAGGTTAGGACTCCTCTGCCCACAGGTGTCTAATATTTTGTGTCTCACAGTTGTTGACACTCACGCCTCAGGGCCTTCTCAAACGTGGATCCTCACCAGAGTGGTGCCGCACCCACATTTGAATGAAAGGAAGAGAGCAGCTCCTTCAGCTCCTCCATTTCTAACTGCATCCAAAGTATAATTCACATCGTATGTGGTGTGGACATCTGAAAAACTGTGTCCAAGTTCTAGTTCAACACACAGAGGATTTTCCCTCATTGAGTTCTCCTTTTTGAGCGCCCATTGTTGTGGGAAAGCACAACAGCTCAGTGTTACAGCCAAGTGTTACAGCTCCGTGTTACAGCTCTGTTTTACAGCTCCAGCAATTTGAAGACCAGGGAATCTGAAAGTCACTAGAAGCAATGGGGAAATTCCTTTTGTTAGCCAGCTGGCTCTAAAAAGTTTGTGCACTTCCATTCTGAGCTGAGTTGCAGTCAAAGTCCATTTATGTTCCATGAAAAAAAGAAGTTGAGAGGAATCTTTTAGGGTGGAGACATAGCCAGAAACAGGAAACTTAGGTAAAAAACATCAGGTACTAACAGTTACACTGTCTGAAAAAAACAATTGTGATACATTGCTCAGGCCCATTGTGCCTCACAAATGTCACAGGACATTTTGCTGCTCAGGATGGGAACAACCCTGTCTTTCTAGGACACAGCATCTTATGGGAAGGAAAAACTCGGAGACAAGGCAAGATTTTCATTAATGCTCCATCACTATCACTGAGTACCTTGCTTGGGACATTACATATTTTTATTATAGTCCTTTCAGTAGCCCTCTGACTCAGCAAGTGTTTTTCCATTTTATTGATGAAGAAACTGAGGCTTGGATAAATGTCGTTGCTCCTTCTGAAGACTGCCTGGATGAGATTCAGTAGAGATAGATTTTGAATGTAAATCTTTCTCATGCTAAAATCTATGCTTGTTCTTCCCAATGCACTAATTTATGAGAGATGAAATCCCAGCTGGACCTCACTTCTGCCCTCAGGCTCCACAAGGTTCTGTCTCCTGTCTCATTTTGAGGATGGATTAATACTTAGGCTCCTTGTAGACCCATACTTCTGGTTAACACCAACTGAATCTACCCTGACAGTACTGTCCATGTAAGACCAGACCTAGTGTGGCTTACCAACAGCAAAATAAAATTGTAAAATTGCTCTGTGTCCACCTAGGTATAGTCAAATGAGCTGTGTTTCAACCCTCCACCCACTTATTTGACAGATGCAATGCTTGCTCCAAATGGTGGGGCTGAAATTTCTTCAAGCTTGCTGCCATTTAGAATTTTAGATCACACTATGCTGCACCTGTGTGCAAGTTCACAGCCACCTTCCGGCCTATACCTCCGGCATACTGTATATTAGCAGAATATTGATACAGCACAAATACTGTTGTGGGATTCATCATTTGGTAAATCCTCCACCGTCTGCAGTTTTACAGAGCCATTTAATTAGCAATTTTACAACCTCCTCTCCTCTCATTAAATTAATTAATAATTAAGTTCAAATATAGGCATCTTTAATGTCATAATTATATTTCAGTTTTATGGTCACTGGAGTTTAGCTCATTAGGGGAGGCACTCATAAACCATAGCCCTGTTTAGTGGCAGAAGCACATAGATGTCACCAGGCAGATCTCAGTTGATATTTTAATTCCTCTGTTTCTTGAAGAGCACTAGGAGGTTATAGAGAGAAATTCCAGCCTTTGTCCTCTATGAACATAAAGTAATGGTCACAGTAGCAACATCAACACGTTCATGTGATTCTCAGAGTCTTCCTGATTTCTTGGAAGACTCCCCGGCATATTTTTGTAACATTCGTCCTCAATGTGCTTCCTGATTGGTTTAAGGCCTCCCACCTTCACATCTGACAAAGTAACATGTCAAGGAACGGTGACTGATGTCATCTCATTGACTTTATGATTTACTAAGGCACTAATGGCATTTCACACAATATGGTGGGCTGTCCATTACTTTAGACGGAGTGGATTTATTTCAGTCATTATCACTGATTAAACCAGCTTAGTTGAAGAAGCAAAACAAAACTTGCCTTTGAAATTGTTCTTATTTAATTTTGTTCGGCTTCACATAACCCAGGACAGTGCTAATTATTCCTTGATGGAGCTCATATTTCTAATGTAATTCATATGTAAATTCTAATTTAATTCATATGGGAATGTTTGTGTTCCTTGTCTCATTTAAGGCAAGAACACAAACACAGAATTAGAACTGTTTGGAAATTAAAACTTTATGTTGCCTTTTCTAACCTGGCTTTGATTTGCTGTGCTTTGTTGTTTCTGCTGCAGAGCTTAACTGCTTTTGAAGGCTGAGATTCCACGCTGCAGTTTAGGTGATAAAAACTATCTTAACACTTTCAAAGAATTTGCAGATAGTTTGAAGGTGCAAATTGTGTTCCATATGCTTACAGAAATTATATCATTTAAAGCTATACTCACATTTACTCTGAAAGATGTTGTTAGAAATAATTAGAATTCTAAAAATCACAATCTTAGTAAACTGTGTGATAGGAAAGTATCATAATTACAGGCTCTCTTGTTTACAGCAGGCTGTCATGGAGACAAAACAAAAATAGAGCAGATCTCAGATGGACCATCCTGTTTTCAAAATACCAGTGGGTGTTGGTGAGTGTGATGAGTCTACAGTATTGTAAGGGACACTTTGGAGACCCATGATCGAAACCATGTTCTACTTCAAGAAAACGAGCTGGATGTGGTGGGTGCACATCTGTAATCCCAGCACTGAGGAGGATGAGGCGAGATAGTGGTGAGTTTAAACCAACTGACTATACAGAAAAATCCTGTCTCAAAAAACTTAGACTGAATTTTAAAATGCGGATTGAACTCAAGATTAAAGACAGACAGAAAAACTAACACATTCTACGTACAGTGTCAGGTAAGGATTGTACCAGAAAGGAAGAAGGAAAATGGAAGTCAGGAAGCTGCTTCATGTAACTAAGTGAGAAAGCGAACGCAGCAAAGGATCCCACACGGCAATGCCATTGCCAGGATGGTTGACGAGGAGCGGGCGGTCACTCTGTCCTCTGGCGACACTGTAACCCAGAGTCCTACAAAGGTCCTTGTTCTTCACCAGTCTGGGTTTTACTCTACACAGCACATGTACATGCTGCCGAGCTCTCCTCTCCCAGCAAATCTGAAGCATGCCCTTGTGCTCAAGCAATATTCCCATCTCATGATTCAGCCAGAATTCCCACACTAACGGAGAGCTAACTAACAGAAATGAAGACAAACAGGAGAAGACACCACAAGTAAAAGCCGGGAAAAGTGAAGCGCCTTCTCTCTTCTTACTTACTTATCCACTAGATTCTGCACTGAGCCCTTTGAAACTGTGATGTTTTCCCTATGAAAGAATTATAATCTGTAGAAGGCCAATGGCACATAATGACTTGTTTCCACTTTGTCATTTGATCATATTTGCACTGTAGTTGGAAAGGACTTTTGAAGTCATACCATCCTCACCCAGACGACTTTGTAATATCTAGGACATAATTACACTTGCATTAAATATGCGCGTACACATACACACACATCATGCCAACATTAGAGCTGTCCGAAACTATTTTCAATAATTGATTTGCCGTTTAATTGAACAGCATGACTGACTAACATAGCTCATTACTTTACTCATTAGTTAATTATCGAAGAAAGTAGGACAAGTCAATAAAATGGAAGGCTGTAAATTCCAATACTAATTAGCACCATTTCCTTAGAGACATATTTAAGGGCAGATTGGCTACCTGAATGTCCTAGGACCTTGTAGATGAAGGAGAAAGATAGAGGCACATAAATCTAGGTGGAAGCCAAGATGACAAGACAGTAACTAGACATATAAACTTGCACTTAGCTACTGATCACTCCACTATCCCCACTGCACAGCACATAAGTCGTAGGAAATGGCTTTAGGAGAAAGGAAGAGCCTTCATTTAATATCATTTGAAATGATTCACAAACCAAACCTGGATTGCTTTTTCTTTTAAACTTTTCTTTAAGAGAATGTTTCCTCCTGTGGTTTGTACAACCAGTTCATGGACATTATCTTAGTAGGTGACATTTATATGTAAAATTCTTATAAATGAATTCTCTTCAATACAGTCCTATCAGAGGGAGTAGTCCTATACCAAGACAGTAAATAATACTCTCGACTCATAAGAAAATGATAGCCATTTCTGCTTATTTAAACCACATTAAATTCATGTGAACAAGAACTGCTACTTGGGATCCATCATCCAATAAAGTATATGACTACATCTCACACAGGCACATGCGCACACACACACACACACACACACACACACACACACACACACACGTGCATGCACATCTATATAGATTGCTGTCTAGCTTTATCTAAAGTATTTCCATACTTTCTCATCCAGATAGTATGCACAATAACGCCTACGTTGCAAGCAATGAGAAAGGGCCTGAACAGAAGGGACCAGGAAACACACGTTATCACCAAGGACTCACTCCTTAGGACCCACTACCTCAAAGCTCCAAATAGAGCTATAAACCAGTCCCACCCATGAAGTTAGTGTCCTTAAAACCCAATCACCTCTCCAGGAGTCTCTTAATCCAGGCAAGATGACCTTCAACTTTAACAAATAGGTAGCCTGGAACCCTAAAGCTCGACTTAAAATAATCTTAAAAGCCTGGCGGGACCAGTAGTCTCCAACCAGTGAGTAGAACCTGTGGAACACAAAACCACTTGAACTTAGGTTCAAAATGAAAGTTGTGCTCAACAGCTGCAGGAAGAACAAAAATTATTCACAAGTTCCATGCACACATGTTTAATGGGAACAAACTAATCTACCAAGACTTAGCCATTCCATGACCTGTTCTTCCATAGCCTGGACAGCTTAAATTCTCTCCTTTTTATACAAACAGGGAAACAGATATAAATGTGCTCTCTGTCTCCTTTTCACTCAGTGAAGCACTTTCTTTTTTCAAAAGCCCAGACCATGGATTTGCTTCCTTGTGTATATGGCAATGGGCTGTTCATTAGTGTCAGAAATGCTAACTTTAAGAGGTTTGTCAACATTCGCAAACCCAGTAAGTAGAAGTTTCAGAGTATAGGTTCTGGATCTATTTATGTTCCCATGACTTTTTCCCAGGCCATATTCCCTTTCCCAAGGAATTCTCTTTCATTTTGGTTTATTTCTTACTTTCTAGAGCCCACATTGTTATCCTTGAGGACACACAACTTAGTACAACTAACTACATCTCACCTCCAAATAGGCCTTTCACACCTCTAAGGAGGCCTGGGGTCAGTCATTCATAGCAATTCTGGATCCAAATGTGGAGAGGAGAAAAGTATTCACCTATTAAATAAAAAGATACAAGTTCCTAGGATCCACCATGCACTTCCAACAGCTTATTTCCCGGGAAATATTGATCTTCATCATCAAGGCTGCCCATTTTGTGCAAGAACAGACAGAAGGTGAGAACACTGAAGAAAGCCTCTTACAATTCATCTCTGTTGATAAAACTATATTGCTGCTACTTTTTGAACTACCTTTACACTGAGTTTCCAGCCTCACATTTCACTCTGGTGCCCATTACTTCCAGGCTTCTTAGGAGGTCAGATTTCTCACAGCCACAAAACACACTGTGTATTTTCACTTATCCAAGCCTGGGTTTATCCTGCTCATGGAGGTGGAATTCAGTTGCCTTCCAGCCCCCATGCTCCAAATCCTCTTCAGCCTGATGTTACATATCTGGAACACCGTCTCCTCGAGGAGACCATTAAGGCTTTCCAGGACTAAGCAGTTAATCAGCTCCTTGATTACATATCACTTTTATCAGTCAATTTTTGAGCTCATTACTCACTTGTTTCATATTGAAATCTATTTCCCAGCGCATTTTAGTTAGCTTTGTCTCTTGGCCACAACGTGACATTGTTAGAGATGTTTTCTTGTTTACTTGAATGTTTAAACAGAAGCTGGTACACAACTCAGTATTTTACATGACCAGTTTTAGTTGAATGAATGAATGAATACAATAGTGAAAAATAATTGCATAGGTATTTTGAAACTTGTTTATTAACAACACTGTTCAAACTACTATTAGACTCTATTAAATAATCATGGATGTTAACATATTTAGAGAAACAAATTTCTAGATTTTTCCTTTACATTTGGAAATATAATGCATTAGTATGTGCCTGAAAATATGTTGTTTATAATTTTCTATGAATTGTTATTAATAACAAGTTAAAGAAACAATAATTTAAATAAATCTTATAATAAGCCTAGAGTTAAATGCAAAGGAAAATCACATCTTATTTGTCTTTGACATATTATAGTTATGCTTGGCATTATTCTCAAGCCATAAGCAATGGGGTTTTTTCTTCAAATATGTTTTATAAGTACAGTACTAAGCCAAGCTCCTCTAAAGATTGCGCAGGGAGTTTTTATCAGCGTTTTTGAGAATCAGCCTCAGGTGCCAATAAATGAAGGTTGAGATTTAAAGGAAAATGTGGTGCGACAGTTTAATGAAAGGCTCCTGGTTAAAACAGGAAAAAAAATAATGATTTTAGTGAATGAGTTTTTAAATACTTATATACCCTTGTAAGAACATTTAAAGATTATGTACATTTCAGAAGAAAATAATGAAATGAACTATACCAAATAAAACCAAGCCAATCAATGCTAATACTCCTCCCAACATGTGAACAAATGTGAGCATGGGAGATCTTGGCGTCTTAACAAGCGCCACCAATTGAAGAAACAATATATCCCCACATTTAAATCCTTGGCTGATATAAATATCTACAGTCTGCCTGAAATTCCTAAGAGGAAGTGGAAACCACTGATAAGACATTCTTTGAAGAGTTTCAGGCATAGAGTGTTTGATTTATGCTTTTTGACTTTACAAGGGGGCTAGAGTATCGGCACTAGTCTTCAACTGCTGGATTTGAATCTTCTCCCAGATGAGTCATATGGAGCCCAGTCCTCACTCTCAATACTGGACAGCAGCAACAGCCGAAGCTCCCAGCCAGCCCCCAGCACAGGGGAAGTAACCGTGCTCCACTAGGTGCCCTGGGCTAGCTGGCCTAGGCTGTTGCATAGTTCGGAAGGGCTAAATGCCTTTTCGCTTGGGATATTTTGGATTTACAGTGGGTTTACTGGACAAACGTCATCTTAACTAGAGGAATTCAGTGGATTCACTGGAGATCTCACCTGGAATAAATTACAGGGTGACATATCACATAAGAAATTTCAATACAACTGATTACTATAATTGTATGAGTGTTGACTAAAATATAAAATTAAAATTGATCGGTGTTTTACATTAAAATTTTTTCTAAGGTCATTATGCAACTATTTTTAAAGTGAAAAATAGATTAGGCAATTCATGTTGTGAAACTACCATTTGCATGTTTATTCCTATTGGAGACAATTTAGTGACTAGTCAGAATATTTACCAGTTAAATTATGTACTTATTAAGACAAAAGTATTATCCCAAATAAGGATTTTTACAAAATGATTTTGAAATACACATACCAATAAAAGTCCACATTGAGCGAAGATATTTGTATAAATTTGGACTCATGAATTTTCACCTTACTTACAAAATTAAAAATGTTTTTTTCCATGCTATCTGCTTTAATAGCAAGTTCTAATTCTTATTGCTTTACTTTATTCATACAAAATGGAAGCCTACTCATTCAATGAGCATAATCATTGCACATGAGGTGTATTTTCAGTTTTATATGCAATTAAAACTCATTAGATCTTAACCCCTGTTACCTTCCATATTTCTTGCTAAATTCTTCATCATCTGAAGTTACTACTCTTTGTCCATTTTCTTAGAAAAATCAAACAAGCATAGATTGAGAAAGAGATATAATCTATACAAATCTATAGGAAATAGAGATTAGCTTTGTTTTTTTACTTGAATGTGGAGTTCATACTTTCAGAAGAAAATGCAGGCATGGGTATGAAAAAATTTAACTGTGGTTTTTTCATAGAATAACGTATAATTTCTTATTTTATGTATCTGAAGTGTCCAATTCAATGATATTAATTACATTCACATTGGCATGAACCCTTTATCACTCTCCTTTTTTGAAGCCATTTTACTGTTCTTGTTTTTCTAAACAATAACTATTACACAGTAGGCTGTCATTGTTTCCTTCTCCTCGCTCCTGGGAAACTTGATGTATTTTTAGTGTATATGAACTTGCATGGAAGATAGTATATAGCTCAAATGTAGAACTTTACCTGGCATACATGAGGCAATGGATTTGATCTGTAATACTGCAAATAAAATTTGCCCATGTTCTGGATTTTTCATGAATGATGCAACAAATGTATGTTCTTTCTCATCCTGTATTGCACTAAGCCTATTTTCAAGGTTTGCTTATGTTATAGCGTGGGTCAGAATTTCATTCCCTTTAAAACCTAGATAATTTTCCACTGCATGCTGCTAATACAGTTTCTTGATTTATTAATCTGTTAATGACCACCAGAATTATTTTTACCTTTTATCTATTGAATAATGCTAGAGTGAATATTGCAATCCAAACATCTCTCTGAATTTCAATGTTTTATTATTTTAAGAATATTAATTATGGTTATGCTACATTATTAATATATTTTATTTTAAGTGTAGTGTCTGTGTTATACAGTTCCTGGATGTTTAGTTTTTGCTGAGGCTCTGAATGGTTTTCCACACTGACTGTACCAGCCTCAATACTATTAGTAATACAGGAGGATTCTGTTAATTTGCTTCTTCCTTAACATTTGTTATTTTTAAAAACTCATACTGTCATAGTAAATAAACACAGTGTGAAGTGCATTAAAGTATGTCATTTGGGTTGATTTTCATTTCCCTAATAACTGTGATGTAATATCTTTGTGGTATTTGCTATGTATTAGCAAATTTGCTATGATATACTTACTATATCTTTTCTCTGTCTTTGGGGAAATTTCTATTAATCTCTTTTATTTGTTTCAAAACTTGGGATCTCTGTGTTTTCCTGATGAGTTGTAAGAGTCCATTTTGATTCTAGATTTTAAACACTTATCAAATACAGATGTGCAAATATATTCTACTATTTTAAGGTTGTCTATTCACTTTCTGAATAATGCAGCCAGATTTTATGGGAAAATAACATGAATTCATTCAACTTATTAAATTCTTTAGATTTGAAAATCATGTTTTATGTTATTACTTCGCTTTTAATGAATTATTCATTTCTATTCATATGCGCAGGTAAATATTAATTACATTTGTATCATTAAGTAAGAATACAAAGATTAAAATAGAACACATTCCTATCCTCAAGGAGGTTAGAGATTTAGAATTTGTATATTTATAAACTACTTGTTTCACATGAATGATGAGCAACATGGATTCTGTATTGCAGCTAATATTTACAGAAAAGGACGTAATTCTTTAATTACCAAATATGAAAGTAGACTCACAGGAAGAGTGGGGGGAGGAATGGAAATAAATGAAAACATCTCTACTACACAATTGCTCTTTAAAGTCACCAAAACCTGAAGTGTTCTGCTTTACAGACTTGTGAATTGGGGGTGCTTATTCCTATGTCTACCTTATATCAAATGAGATAAGAGACATGGAAACATTTGAGGATTTTAAGGGTGCTATGCAAATGTAAGCCCTGTTATGACTCCATGTTCTTGTGCATCAATTACTCGGTATCATAACAGTTGGTAATAATCATTAAGGGGCATCATTAGCAGCATGGGCACGTGTGTAAGTTTACGGGCAGCCTTTGTGTTTGTACACAGAGTACACCTGTATAGCTGAGCACATTGGCAAGTACATTTATTTTATTTCCTAATCAAATTATGCATTTGTCTTTTAGTAAGTGCCATTAAAGTGCTCACTTTCCTTATCCACAGCCTTTTCCTGTTGGGTAGGACTCAGGTACTCCCACGTCGTTGGTGTAAAAGATGCAGGCAGCAATTGTTCTGGTCTAGTTTGAGAGGTTCTCTTTTTGAAACGGGGCCCTCAGGCCTCAGCAGCCCTTAATCAGCTGTAACTGGAGTGGGGCTGTCAGCCCCTGCTTGTTCCCTGTCAGCTTTACTGCCGTTCAGAACATCCCTGATAAATGTGCAGTACAAATTTAACAGTCCACCTGTGAGAAAGAAAAACCAAACGTGTCTCAAATGTTGGAAGAAACTTTCTTTAGCCATGTCATGAAACCTCCATAGGCTACACATTCCAGTGGTGATAAAAAAGAAATTGGTGAACTAGAAAGAGACACGTTAGGAAATACAATAAACTAGGCACATCCAATGGCTTTATATCAAATACAAGCCCATAAAAAACAGAAAGATAAATGATAAAATGAATAAGCATATTTGGAGAGTTGGAGAAGAGATGAAATGTTCAGGCACGATTTCTGTGAGTTTCCCCTTGAAAGGGAAGAAGGTGTCCTCTTCTCACAAAAAGTGTGTGATCTTAGTGAAGGGACTGAGGCACTGTGACAACTTGGGAATGCTGAGTTGTCCTTCAATTGCATGTTCATTCCTTACTATCTATGTGAAGTCAAGAGAAAGTAACAGTGTTGTCAAGTCTCGGATTTCTCATCTCTAAACTAAGGACAAGAGTGACTTTGATGTCACAGAGTTCTCAAGAAGATAAAAGCAAATATTACCTGAATTTGTAAACTGTAAACAGTCTACAATACTTGGCAAAGTTAATACCATGCCAAGCCATCTGCTACAATTCATTTCCCCAAGAACACTAATATAAAGATGGGCTTGTGTTGATTTGCTTAAGTAAAAGTGATCCTTCTGCACTTATATTCTCTCCCAGAAGGAGCAATCAAGTTCCATGAGCTTGTCTTTTGTATCACAGTTGCTTTCATTCTTTACTCAGTGACCTCTGAAAGGAGCAAACATTTTAAATCTGTCTGCACCTGTGTTTGCTTTGGGGCTCTACAGAAGCAACCGAGAGCCTCTAACTGAGCTATATCTTGGCTCTTTTTATTTTTTATTTTGATATAAAATGCTGCTAAACTGCCACATTGGGACTTGAACTTGCAATTCTCCTGCCTCAGCTTCCTGAGCAACTGGAATATAAGGTGTTTTCCATCACACCTGGCTACACCTTTAAATATCTAAAGATTTCTCAGAATGTAAAGCATGAAATACTATTGATGTTAAATAAGTTTTCATGGTAAAATATGTAAATTTAATAAATGTACAAGATTATCTTCCCAAAAGAAAATTTATAATATATTTTAGAATATTCAGTGGTCCAGGGGATTCCAGGAAACCTGTTTAAATATATATATATTTTTTGAAACAGGATCTTCCTTTGTAGACTGGCCCTGAGCTCACTGTGTGTGGAGCTCAGGTTTACCTCAAACTCACAGCAGTCCTCCTGTCTCCACCTCCCAAGTGCTGGGATTACAAGTGTGAGCCACCATGTCTGGCATTGTGGAGTGTGGTATGGGGATCGAACTCAGGACCTTGTACTTGTGAAGCACATGCTGGAACCACTGAGCTAAATCCCTGGCCCTGATTTACATTTTAAAGTTGTTCTCCAGCTTGAATGTGTATCCTAAAATCTAGAAATATGATGAGAATGTGTAGTTTTAAGCTAGAAAATGTCAAGTAAAGTAGATTTCCACTTGATATTTCACTTATTGCCTCTGTGACTTTACCAAGCTTCTAAAGTGCTCTGTTTCTGCATTCTTATATTTAAAAACAGATGATAACAGTAATTTCCGTTTATTAATAAGATAATAAATGCAAGTAAAATAATCAGCAAAAGTGCTTAATAGATGTAAAATATCATTATAATTGTTGTAAATCCTACATTTTATTTAGCAGAGTTGTTTTGTGTACTAACAAATACTTCTCTCTCCTTTTCATACAATCTACTTAATCGATAATTCATACTACTGAATCATCTTTTAAGCATGAATGGAACCCTTTATTGATTATGAAATGAAATACTGGTGATGAATGAAAAGGTCATGAGGAAGAAGCAAGACACAGTGGGGATCCCACTGAACCCAGATATCATGAATTCATTGACCTGGTCATAAATCTCCATTTCTACTTGCTAGCCATGTGACTCAAGCAAGAGTCTTACACACTTAATAAATTTTGTTGCATAAAATTATATTAAAGGTAAACAGTCAATACCTTCACTTAACATTTACTGGATCTTGGCATTGCATATTTTCTTTGTGTCACAGGTGTTGTGAAAGACACTGAGGACTGAACAGCTAAGAGAGAAAATGCATGCATGAAGGACAAGTAAAGATAGGCCAGCAAGCAAGTCATGACCCTACACTTGTATTAGTACACAGGGCACTTACAGGATCAGACAAGTTTTAAGGACTACACTGAAGATAAGATGATTAAGTCTCTTGGAAGAATCAGAAACAATTCCAGAGATGTGACTCTGCTGAAAGTTTGAAGATAAACATGGTCTCCCTGGACATACAAGAGAGAGTATTAAAAGAATATTCTGCAATACTGGAGGAAAAGATACAGAAGCCAAGGAAACCAGGTGAAAGAATTGGATATTAATATGTAGATCAGGCATGGAATATATGTTTCTTTCTTTAGAAAGACAATTATAATGATATCGAATTATCTACCTATCATCTCTCCGTCATCTACCTATCTACTAATTTCATGGTTTTCTGCTCCACATCTCAGCTCTGTCACATCATGGTGGAAGCACAAGTGGGATCACATAGTAACTCAAGGAGTCAAGGAGACCCAGGAAGAACCAGTTTTGCTTTTATAAAAACCAGTGGTGTCAAAGAGAACTAACTAGGCATCTGTGACAACTACAACAGTATTAATGCCTTGCAAGTACACAGTCAGTCACTCAAATACTTCCCAATAGGCTTCATACCTTAGAGGTCCCACTGCCCCTCGGTATTAACACACTAGGCACTAATCTTCCAACACATAAGCTCTTGGGGAAAACTATAGCCAAGCCATGGTTATTACACTTAGGAGGAGGCTGCATAATTATCTACAACTTTTATCAGTCTCTTACTGCCCTTTTCTCATGATCTAGCACTCTGAGATCCTCTAGAACTGTCCCACGCAGCGTCCTTAGTGTCCCACACATCTCTCAGCTTCCCTACTCACTTCCACCATTTCTCCATTTCCCACTTTAAAAAAAAATCAAAGAAGGAAACCCCTTCATGGGTTAAATGAGATACAAAGTAAAAAGCTACACTACCAAAGTTTGGGTTGGGCTGAAGAGGGATGGAATCCATCCTCACTGAGTGGAATAAGGGCGAGCATCCATGACTCAGGGAGCCACCGCTGCACTTGGGTGCCACGGCCCTGTGTTCATTCAGTGATGCAGAGAATTCAGGAAGGAGAAGGTTGGTAGACATATTTGTGTCTGCAAATGTTCTGTGGGTTTTTAATGGGCAGCTGGGATCCAAGGATTCCACATAAGTGATCTAGGGGACATGAAGGTGAGAGAGTCTAGTGATGGTCTCCTCTGTCTTCCAGGTCTTGTGATGATTTCACAGGAAGGTGGGAGAGGGAGAAATTTCCCTCTCATTTTAGGCCTTGAAATGGAGCACTGAGACTGTTCCAACCCTTTCCAAAGTTATAGACATAGGCAGAGAAAATGAGGAACTCAATCTCACAGACTTACACCAAATTTGCTACACCACAGTATGGTATAGTTTTTAAAAAATCATTTGCTTCTGGCAGTGCTGAAATGGTTGAAGGATAATTTTTATAAGCATTACATTAAACATTTAAATTTCAGTATTTTTCCAGCTGTGAAAACATCCTCAACGTAATATCTGTTTGTTTCATTTACATGCCAAGCCTTATAAAATAATTAGACTTTAGTTTCTTTGTTTCTTGCTTTTAAGAAAACATTTTCATTAGCATTTCAACATTTATTATATTTTTAAATGCCAAATTTTTGAAAGATGTTTTGCAAATATAACATCTAAGTCTCTAAAAGACACTGTTCATGGCAGGGAATATTGTTGCTTTGGTACCACAAGAGAAGGAAATTATAATTTTTTTTCTCTGCACATTCAAAATTTCCATTTCCTCTTGCAAGTGATGAGTTAGGAATCCCCAAAACACAGGCTGTTTTACTCAGAGATAGTGGTTTGCAGAGACATGTTTGTCAAAATTTAACTTTGGCTGAGAATCCATCAGTAGCTGAATGAAATATTAATGGCATAAAATCAGGGTTGGGTACAATTTTTATTTCCAATAATAAGGAAAACACTCTCATAGAACTCTATGTGTCATCTTATTCTTTTTAAATTGTAAAACACTTATCCAGGTGTGACCATTTCTGATGATTTCGTACAGACTATTCCATTTAGCGTGCCTTTTTCTAGAGCTAACTAACAGTGAAGAAAAATTCAGTTGGCTCTGTACTGACCGTTTGGCATGTGGCTCTGGGAGAATTACCGGCACTGACACATGGGTGGTATTACAACTCACGGCCATCAAAGTCACACAATCCACAGGGGATGTTGTCTCCAGGGAAGACCTGGATGGGGGGAAGGGTATGATTACTTTTCTTTTCAAATAACATTTTATTGAAATAAAACATAGATGTCAGTTTTGCAGCTCAGTGATTTTTTGTTTGTTTGTTTGTTTGTTTGTTTATTGTTGTTGTTTTTTTGAGACAGGGTCTCGCTTTGTAGTTCAGGCTGGCCCTGAGCTCAGCCTCAAACTCACATCACAGCAATCCTCCTGCCTCTGCCTCCCGAGTGCTGGGATTACAGGCGTGAGCCACCACACCCGGCACTGTGGTATGTGGTACTGGTTGCTGCTGTGGTGAGTCTCCACACCCAGTATTGTATGTGGTTACCGGGGATTGAACCCAGGCCCTTGCACTTGCAAGACAGGCCCTGGAAACACTGAGCTAAATCCCCGGCCCAGCAGCTCAGTGACCTTTGATAACGTAGATGAGTGTACAGTCCTGGGTTTGGTTATTATCTGTAAGTCCCCAGATCTCCTATGTTTTGTTCACCATTTGATGGTGAATCCAGCACACAGGATTGCGAAGGGGCAGGAGAAGTTTGGTGAAGGAGGAGAGGGCTGCTCCTTTCTCCTTGCTTCTGATTCTTCACAGTGTGGACTGAGCAAAGGGCTCTTAGGCTGGCAACAAGGATTGGTTTATCTTCTCAGGTTTTCCATCTTCAAAGAAAAAAAAAATATATATATATATATAGGAGGCAGGAGCTGTTGGAGGCAAGAAAATGGGAAAAAATGAGAATTAAGTCATGTCATGTACTGGTACAAATTTTCAATGTCAACTGTGATCATAATGTGTATATAAAATGTACCAATAAAATTAATTTTTTAAAAAAAGAACTGGTCTTATGTACCCTTACAGATGTCATCAAGTCTCAGACTGTGAACTTTTGAAAATGCTTGAGTTTTAGATTTCTGGGATCACCTCTGCCTCTTCAGTTCATCCAAAATTTACTATGTCAACCTGTCCTTTTTTTTTTTTCCTTCAGTCCACTTTAGAGAAAGCCTCAGATACATCCATCAGCTTTTGCACGGCAGATCCAACCTTTTCTTTTCGGTTGTCTAATATTTGATTAACAGTTTTTTTTTAATTTTAAACTAATCCTTCTCTAGGAAAATAATTACAGTAAAACTTCCAGATGACCTAGCCTTGAATCTCTCCACAACGTCCACAAACAAACCTTTATAGATCAATGGGAAAAGCTAAGAATACAACAGTCTCTTCAACTCCAATAAAATGTGAAGAATAAAAAATATATGAAGTTAGAACTGTTGGCCAAGTTGAACTAGGAAGCCCTTTCATGATGGCACTGATGATACTCCCGCACAGAAAAGCCTCCTGGGTGATTAGAACTAAGCAGGAGGAGAACTTGATCTTCAGGCTTTATTTCTACCTCTTCCTACAAAGAGAAATGTTTGTTGTCCTCTGACATGGTTACCAACTGTTACCAATTACCTTTGAGATAACTTGGAGTATCCCTAATCTAATAAAAATCTGTAACTTGCAAAAAAAAAATGTGAAGTTATTGTAACTTAAAAATTTCTACTGTAGCCCTGTATGAGAAGCTGGGAAGCTAGGTAGGGTGGGATTGGAGACCTGGTTTCAGACTCTTCTGACTTCCTACTGTCCAAAAAAAATCCATGCTGAGTGTACCATACTGAGAAAGCTGCCAAGTGAACTGATCGCAAGTACCTCACAAAGTGCACTGGACATGAAGTGGCAGGAAAAAGGCACTTCTCCTAAAGAAGAGAGGAAGGAAGGTACAAATAGACTAGTGAAGATGGAAAACTGAGAAATGTAGAAATCTGTAAGACATTTAAAAATCAATAACAGGAGTATCCCAGCTCTCCCCACAGCCCATCACCTTGAATGACAGCCATTAACGAAATGTCATCTTACTACACTGAACAGCAGGAGCTGTGCACATGACTAGACTCCTCATGAAATATGGAGAGAACACTACTGCAAGACTATATGAAAATAAAAATGAATCACAGTATGGCTGCTGATAAAACTTATTGGGATGACCACTGCAAAAAAAAAAAAAAAATGTACTGAAAAACCACCACGTAGCAGAAGAAATCTTATCACAAGCCTCCAAACTACATTATGTGCTCTCCAATATGTGGATGTATGAAAATACATAAACTATTTTTAAAATGAAAAAGGAGAAGATTTTGCTAACAAATGGAAAAAAATGTTTGAATCATATTGAAAGTTATATAGCTCCCAAGAAAAAATGAAATCAAAACTTAGTAAGAACCATAAAGAAAAAAAAAAAAAAAAAGAAAACAGGTGAATGAAAATGAAATCATGGAAACAGCTAGAAACATCAGAGGAAGATCAGCTGAACTAGAAAACAGGCAAAAGACTGTAAAGTAAATGTGTAACTGGACCCTGGAGGAAGCAGCACAGCAAAGCAACAAGGGTATTGCAGCATATAATAAAGTCTTCTAAAAGTTAAATATCCCGGCTTGAAAGCACCTTCTAAGAATAGGGTATAATTGGAGCAGGTGAAGCAGAGACTCAGGGAATGCTCTACTCTGAACATTTTCTTGTTGAATTACTTGGATCTAGGCTTCAACTACCAAGAGACGAGTGAGGAATCTGTGGCCTCTCTATTTCTGGGAGTTTTCTTTAAAAATTTACCTAGAAATGCATGAATTAAGCTACTTATTCCAGTATTGCTTACAAATGTCATATATTGGTAAGTCTATAAATTTTCTTAAGTTTCAGTTTGGTTGAACTATAGTAGAGTAAATAAACAAAATGAATCACCATGCTACCATGTAAGTTTTGGATTGTAAGAAGAGGCAAAAGGAAAAGAAAAAGAAAAATTAAAAAGAAGAATAAGAAGCAGCATTAAGGAGAGAGAAGGAGCAAAAGAGAGAGGAGAGGGTGGAGAGAGGAAAAAGAAGATGATGAAAAGAGAAGTGGGAAGTGGAGAAGCCAACAAACTGAAGGAGAGGTCAAAAGAAGGAATAAGGAGAGTTGAGATCGACTCTATCTCAAGATGCAGATCAGGGTAGAAGGAAGGGCTGAAAATTGGGATAGATACACAGGCCGCTGTATTTTCCTAATTTTGAGTACCCTTCTACCTGGTTTTAAGCTATTATTTTTTCATTTTATATTTTCCAAAATAAACAAATAAGAATGGGCAGATTCACTATACAATGTAAATACAAGTAAATGAATGAATTTCCAATAAGGGGAATAATCACAAGAAGGAAGAGATTTCCAAAGTCGAGTTAGGTATTGAACAGAGTATTTTGATTATGTATTCTAAATAAAACAACAGTCAATACAAATTGATCTGTCTTTAGTTGAGGTGTTTTTAAACATAGTTATTAATTATGAAATTTCTTTCAATGTAGGTGAAGTAATTGAGTGAATATTAGAGTTCCAGGTGTGTTTTAATTAAGTTTTGGTCACCGTGGCAAAATATCTGAGATAAACTCCTTAAAGGATGAATGCTTGAATTTGGTTTCTAAGGGCCCCACCCCATCCCAGAGGTGCCTCCGCACGAGGACCAAACCTTTAGCCTATAAATCTTGTGGATGTACTGAAGATAGAAACCACAGCAAGGTTACTCTGAACTCATGAATTCTCCTCTCTGAAGAGATAAAGAGCTAGATCATTTTGGCAAGTAGATACCACTGTGGGAAAAAATCTAACAAAATCTTCACCTTCAGGGGATATTTTGTTAAGTCTCTTGCTTTTTGTCTTGTTTCTGCATAGCATCTTATCCTCTCCCCTGTGCAATTGCAGATTAAGGAACCATTGTCTTTCTCTCCACCCTCTTTTGGGGATCACCAGCGGCCTTAGATGCTTGTCACCTGGACAGCTCCAGTTGCCACCACTCTCCTGATGGCCTTTTCAGCTCAGTCCTCCCCTGGACCCTGTGCCATCCAGCAGGATGTGAACTGTAGTTACAAATGTCACACAGAATTGGCCTCTCCCGCTGCACTCTCCCTTTGTCTGGGACGATGTACCTTTCAGTCCTACCTGCTTGACAGCTGTCCAATACCTTTTAAGAGATAAGTTCCTGTGCCATCTACCTTCTGTTGCTTTCCTTGATTAAAGCATCTGCTACAAACTTTTTCACAATACTGTGTTACTGAGCCTTCAAAATAATACTTATTTCACCATCGAGTTGAGATTTAGTTATTACACTACTAGTATATGATAGTGATTAAATTATACATGTCCCTGGACTAGATCTATTTGGGTCTATATCCTAGGTTCATCACTTACCATAGCCTCAGGCAAATGTTTTTATCTGAAGATTTTATTTGTACAGCGGGGATATTGAGAGTCATTGTCCTGTAGGATTGTTGTGGCATGTACCTACAGTCATGCCAGCAATATCAAACACAAACCACTTCTGTTGCCATTAAACACAAGCAGTCAATTATACCTGAGGTTCCTACAGTTTCCATTGTTCGACTTTTACCCCACATTGACCCCAATTCAAGTAAGAGTTAGCTTGAACTTCCAAGATTTTTAAGACAGATGGATCCATGACTCCACAAAAGCTTGTGTAGTCTTCAAATATTCATTTGTGAAAAATTCATGTAGTTTTACTTTAAAGAGAATATTATTGGATTTTAAAAAAATTCATTGAACAACTGGGTTTAATGTCATGTTTTTATGCAGCATATATTCCAAGAGTTTCATTGAAATATAGGATACTTGTGGCATATTATCATCACAGAAAAGCTCAGTAGGTGGCTGCTTATTAAAGGCCACTAATCAAACCCACTGAAGAAGGAACTTTGGGTGGAAGGTATCATAAAGAAATGCTCTAGAGGACTCTGTCTCCAGCACAGTTGTGATCCTCTTGTCTTAGCCTCCCTCTGTGCTATGATTACAGAACTGCACAAACATACCCAACTATTTTTTAATTTAAAAAAAAGGGGTTGAATAAAATAGAGTTTTAAATGGGATTTCAGGAGTAACTCAGGTGGTTAGAGAAATCATTACACTATTTTTTTAATAGTTTATCTTGAGTGATGGAACCTACACAAAGCTGAATTAATATACAATATTTTAAAATTCATTAAAAACAAAAAATTCTAACATGGCATCTATCTATCATCTAGGGAAAAATAATCATTATGTAAAATAAAAGACATTTTTAGTTTATCTAAGGAAAAATCAAATTCTACTGAAAGCCTTACAACTTGTTTCCTGGGAATTTTCTAGAAAAACAGAAAGAAAATTCTACTTTTATAAGATTATTAGGATATTAGAATCAGCAAATTGGAAATAAACTTGATGTACAGCTATAGGACAGTATGCAAATGGAAGCATATTATTACTAGAAGATTTATAAAATCTGAAACATTAAAAGCCTGGGTAACTACATGTAAAATGCTAATTTAAATTCTGATAGAAACTAAATATAATTTGATATCTATTCCATAATTGGAACATATAAAATTGTGTGTTTAATTTACTGTGGAGTGAGAGCTTTTATCTCTTCATTTAAATATTAAAATCTAACCATGAAAATGAGTCCAAGATTTGTTTAAATGAAGCTAAATAAATTATTAGGATAAAAAGCACCTAAAGAACTAACTA
Source organism: Petromus typicus (assembly GCA_004026965.1). NCBI lineage: Eukaryota > Metazoa > Chordata > Mammalia > Rodentia > Petromuridae > Petromus > Petromus typicus. Next base: position 10,606 of record PVIR01014408.1, on the reverse strand, counting down.
TCCAGATGCTAAAATTAGGTGTAAATTTTTAAATATTTCTATTCAATTTCTTTATTGTCCTATCTGAAGATTTTACTTAGCACAGAACTGGAAAATTATACACTGAACTGAAATATTACCACAAAGAAATGAATAGTTCTATGGTATAAGTTGTTCATATTAATACCATTCTTATTTCAGCAGTGGCACTGTGTATGGAGTCCCTTGTGCTAGAAATGTGGCTGGCCAAGTACCTCTGATCACACATGGGAGCTGTTCATTGCACGTGTGGTCAGATACTCTTCTTTCCCATCAGCCATCTGAAAAGAGGGCTACGTTTAAAGCACCCAATTGTCTTCTTCTCCAGAGAAGAAGAAAATTCCAGCTAATCAATCTAAATACAAAAGTCTGGGAGAGTTGAGGCAGGCAAAATAAGACCAAAGTCTGAATCATTACATGAGTCAAAGTCTTTAACATAATTTGCCTAATGCAAATATGTTGAGCATTGTTTACTAATGAGAAACTAAGGTAATTTAAAGGCAATATTCCATACCTGACAAATTACTTGACTCCTAGCTATAAATAAATAAAACAAGTGTTGAGAATCATACAGAATGAAAGGTTCCATAAGGACTGACAAATGCTTTAATAACACGTGAATTTTTATGCCATTGGTGATATAACTGGAAATCAAAAAGTATATTAAATATGAACAACATATAGAAATATCATACTTTATCATTTCAGTTTTTTTCATTTCTGCATATCCAAATGAACATATGAAATTTGAGATTGAAAACATCTCATTCATTATTCAAACCTTATTTAAAACAACTGTACAAACCAAGAAAGAGGAATTTTTACCTCTTTCACACACAGTGATAGAGAAAGGATAGCTGCAAGCATTTGTATTGTAAGTCGCTTTTGAGGAACAATGGCATGGAGAGACAGGAGCTGAGGTGAGAAGCAATGCAAACTTTTCAGGAACTCTGCCAGCAAATGAGCCATTTGATATTCCACTTTCCTTCTTTCTTCTTTTTGGGGGGAGCTTTTGCATTCCAAAATTATTCAGACTTCACATTATTTTTCCAACCAGAATTAGAAGAGAAAACAAATTCCTCTGGGTAGTTCAATACGTTGAGAAAATTGAAAAGAATTAGAGATTCTGATCACAGATCACAAAGGCCACAACTGGGATTAGTTCCTTCCCTGAGTGGCTGAAAGAGAAGCCTGAAGACTGTGCAGAAAACAATAGTGAACATGAAATTTTTGAAAGATTAGAAAGAAGTTACAAAATGTGCAAGAGATGAGAGAGCAGAACGTAAAGGAGAATCATAGCAAAAACAAACAAAAAACTAAAAAGCTGGAGTTGAGCAATGTAGTTTGCCAACAGGAAGAGGTGTCTTTAACGGTCCCCAGTCACAGGCCTCACCATCACCAGACAGGCATTGGTCTCCACTGAAACCATTGTCAAAAGCATATGCCATGGGATGCGAGAGGAATCTGGGTAAGCAGGTAGGGAACTAGACATATCGAGTTCTTCAAATTCAAGGTCATACCTTCCACCAGAGACAGGAGCATGCTGTCCAGAGAAGACAATGGTTGCCATTCACAGTACATGACACATCTTGAATCTCATTCTTCCCCTTTCCTCTGCCTCCCTACAATTCCCTACCTGCTATATACATAAGCTTTGTATCCTTTTCTTACTATCACATTTTTTCCTTCTTCACTTTCCTCTACCCCCATTTTCTTTTTTCCATTTGCACATTTTCTTTCTATTTCACATTACCTATCATACATTTTGGTATTCATTTACATCTTCCGTTTTTCATACTAGAGAAAAGATGAGGTACTTAGAGATTTAGCTATCACAAACTGAGCAGCCATAAACATGGTTGCACATATGTCACTGCGATATGAATCTTTTGATTCTTTCATGTATATGCCTAGCAGGGAAATGGCATGGTCAAATGCAACCTCTAATCCTCATTTTTGGAGCAATCTCTACACTGATCTCCCTATAGTTGCACTAGTCTACCTTCTCACCAACAGTGGAGAAGGTTTTCTTTCTCCCCACAGCCTTGCCAGCATTTATTATTGGTTGATTTTGTGATAACAGGCATTCTTTGTGGAGTGAGATGAAATATCAGTGTTGTTTTCATCTGCATCTCTCAAATGACCAGTAAGGTTAAACATTTCTTCATATGTTTCTTAGCTGCCTTTACATCTTCATCTGAAAAATGTCTGTTCATTTCAGGTGACTATTTTGGTGTTGGGTCTTTACATTTAGAGGTCTGAGTTTTTAAATTCTTTATATACTCTAGATGCCAGTCCTTTTTCTGAGAAACAGCTGGTAAGAGTTAATTCCCATATTGTAATTTGTCTTTTCACTCTATTGGTGGTTTCTCTTGCTGTGCGGAAGCATCTTAGTAAGATAAGATTCAAGTTGTCGATTATTCCTGCTAGTTCCATGTTGCTGAGGTTGTGTACATAAAGTCTTTTCCTATGCCAATGTCTCCAAGAGTTCTACCTAAGCTATTTTCCAGCAGGTTTTATTTTGATCAAGGAAAATGAGTCATTGTATAGATTACAAATGATTTCATCACAAATACTTAAATAATGCTTTTCAAGAAAGTAGGAACAGGCATATGCTGATACTGGCATCTCTGAGGCTTTCTCTTACAGGTGTAAAATGCCAGCCCTTAAGGAAAAAGTCATTGTACCCATTGTGGAGGAAGAGGCAGGGGAGAGATCGTCATAGTGGAAGATGGATGAGTTGATATGGCATGTGTTATAAGTATTCTGGGCAAGTCTCTGGCTGATGAACTTGATCTTGTGAATATTTTGAAAAATAAAATCAAAGGGGAAGTGAGGGATCTTCAGTTGGGGAAGTTTGTTCCTACAGACATCTAAAACTGTGGCAGATAAGGATTACCTGACTGCCAGTTCGAAGATCATGGTGGTAACAGGTAAGTGGAGTCGGTCAGCAAGGGGAGAGTCATCTCAATCCGGTGAAGAGAAAAGTGAATGTCTCCAAGTTCATCATCCCTCAGATCATCAAGTGCAGTCCTGACTGCACTGTCACTGTGCTTTCCAACTCTGTGGATATTCTTACATATGTTACCTGGAAACTAACCAGATTTCCCAAGCACTGTGTAAGTAGAAGTGGATGTAGTCCGGATGCTGCTCGATTCTGCTGTCTCATGGTTAAAAAACTTGCATTCATCCCAGCAGCTGCCATGGATGGATCCTGGGAGAAAGCAGAGACTCAACTGGGGTGGTATGGAGCGGAGTGAAGATAGCAGGTGTTTCTCTCCAGGAACTGGATCCAGAGAACAATAGTGAAAACTAGAAGGGAGTGAAGAGAATGGTGGTGGAAAGTGCCTATGAAGTCACAGTCCCACTGACTTAAGCGTGGTTTGCCTCATTGAGTCGATCTTGAAAAGTCTATCCAGGTTCGTCCAGTGTCAGTCATGGTGGAGGCATGTGGGGCACTGAGAACGGAGCCTTTCTGAGCCTCCCCTGCAGCCTGAGTGTGCACAGATTGAACAGTGTCATCCACCAAAAAGCTACAGGGTGAAGAGGTTGTTCAGCTCATGAAAAGCAAAGATACCTGGTAGAACGTCCAGAGAGACCTGAAAGACCTGTGACTACTATGTTCTGAGCTGTAGAAACTGAAAAACTACCCTGTGACTAACCCGGAGCCTTTAGCCTTCATCCACGTACACTGGCCAATTTGCTTCTTCCTTAATATCTGATAGGAGCTCACAGAACCAAAGCCCAGACTTGGGTCAATGTTTGCAGTACTAGCTCTCGAATAAATGAATTAACTACTCTGATGTGAATTTAAAAAAAAAAAGACAGGAAAGAAGTTAAATCCTCAATAATCCAGGAAAATCTCTTATGGTTAGTGGATTGAGTCCTCCCTCGAAATGAAACCTGTATTTCTTGACTTTTTGCCTTTTCCTGCTCTTAGCAGCATTTTGCACACACTGAAAGACCGAAAGCAAGGGGTGAAATGGTAACAAAAATAAAATTTGAGGGAGCTGGGAGCTTTCAAAACAGAAACTACTATTCCATATAATTGGCAAGTCTCTTTTGTATATGATTAATTTGACATTTGCCTAAATTGTTAGAAGACTAGAATTTATCTCTCAACATGGAGTTTTGCTGTCATCACTTAGGAAATTTCACTTTGAATGTTCAGACAACTTAGTCAAAATTTTATGATTAGTGGAAAAAGCATGATAGAAAGTTAATTTCTCAATTAAGATTGATATTGATAAAATTCAATATAGATTTTCCAAAATCTCCAGAGAGCTCTTCAAATGACTGCTATGTTTTTATTTACTTTGAAAGGAAGCTGGAAACCACTTTTTAGATTTCATGTTGTGTGGACTCGCATCTTGCATAGTTGTTATAAACTTTTTAGGCAGGAAGCGATACCAACAAATAACTTTGGAAAAAATAAATTACCTCATACCTTCCATAATTAAAAATCTTGGAAGCCGACAAAACATATATTTTAAAAAAGAATGATTTATTCTTACAATACTATTTTTTTAAAGTTTTGCCAGTAAATTTATGATTGTTAGGGATTTGACTTATAACTACCCTTCCTACTTTAAAGAATTTTTCAATTTTGAATATTCTAATTTTTACTATAACTTACCAAGATATTTAATTCTTCAGACATTGTGTTTATTTTTGAAATTTTTGACATTGAAATTTTAAAACTAAGGCTTTTATTTGGCTTCATATCACGAGTAGCTTTAAGAAAGATACCATTTTAAATATTAGCATAAGAAGTTTTTCATTTTTATAACCTGTCAATAAGACAGCATATTCCCCAGTGTACTTTACACACGAGCGATCTGAATTCCAGTTCGCAGTTCGAGTGACGCGTACTCCTCTGCTTGGTACCATTGCAAGCAGTTCCTTTCCTTGCGTTTTCTCAGAGCTCAAGCTGCTCTGAGAAGTCTAACTTCGGTGCAATTTCCATAAACCAATTAGCTACGGGTGTTTATTTGTTCGCAAGAGGAACAGACGTGTAGAAACAGATAGGCGAAAGACCCACGCAGAGGAGGAGGCCAGGTTAACAGGCAGGACTGTTGTCGGCAGAGAATGATGCGTTCTCACCCCTAATGAGCAGGATCAGGCAGCTTTAATTCATGTTTTGTGGACTTTTTTTTTTTTTTTGTCTCCTCAACCACAAAAGAGAGTATAGGACCCTGTTAGGGGAGGGTGTTATTAGTCCTCTGTGGTCAAAAGGAACAATGCTGACATGTTAGTGGATCAGAAAGATGTTTTCACACTGTTTTTCATAGATAGTCCCTGGAGACATCTTTCTTTCTCTCTGTCTCTCTCTGTCTGACTCTCCCTCTCTTTTTTTAATTACCAAGCATGACATTCATGGTTATTTCTTCTTTCCACCCACTTGACTACAAAGGGGCCAGCCCGTGGGTCCCTTGTTGGTCAGGCCTGGGGGAGGAAGTGACAGAAGGCTGGCCTTATTTACCTTAGCGGCTTCCCGTGTAATCTGGTTAATCATGTGGCTAATGGGAGGACACCACGGATCCCCACACACTGCGCTCCACACTGAGCGCTCATTCATATTTAATACAATAGAGTGTTTAAGTCATTCCACGCTTTGTGGAGAAGATTGGCTTTCTTTGTGTCCTTTCTCCTGAGAAGCCTCTGCCCCCGCCCCTCTTTGAGGAGGCATATGTTCCGGCTCCCGCCTGCTGCAGCTGGACACGGAAAGAGCAGGCTTCTTTCTTTCTCTTTTTCACCCAATGAATTGATTACCGCGGTTGGAAATGGGGGCTGCCATGGTTCCTCCTGGTCTGTGGATGCAGAGATTAGCCTCTTGCCATTCTAATATTTCACAACAAGACGTTTTAAGAGGAAGCAGGGCTCGTGTTCCTCGAGTTAGCCATTGTGAGGGCAACAATCTGTTGAGTACAAAAGCAAAATAAATAAATAAATGGGAGCAGGTGAAGTGTTGACCTTGTTCATTCAATATCATGTGTGTCAGAGGCTCTTTAAACTGGGCTCTGGAGTAAAGAATAAAAGAAGAGTCTGGGTGGTGGGAAATCACCTTACTCACAGGAAATTTTCAAACAACCCATTGCAAAGTGAATCTCATCCAAACAGTACCACTTGGCCCTAGGATTTGATTTTAGAAGGAAAAAATGAAGTCTCATTAGTCCTAATGGGATAGATAATGGATACACAGGTTCAGTCACACCCCATTGGGTAAACCAACATTTTTGAAAATAATGACAATTAATGACTTGATTTCTAAAGCATATATTGCAGTGTAACTGTAACAAAGTAATTCTTTTAATTTAAAAAAAATTAGGGTTCCAGTAAAAATAATTGAAATATTCTGGCACCCTCTGCTCTCACCTCATTTTAGAAGGACAACTATTATCCAGGGTGAGAAGTTGGGTCAGAACAATAAGGCATTGGTTCTGGTCACAGAGTAGGATAATTTCATCTTTATTTGGATAATAAACATGGATTTTCAAAGAAAAATACAAATGCTCGTGTCTTAGTTCCCAAATTTTGTGAAATTACTAGTCTTAGCATTCTAAAACCTTTCCCAAACTGATGTATCTCAAGTCCTCTGGCTAGAGTCACTTCTCATATAGCAAAATGTTTAAGAGTAGACCCATGATGAAGTGTGTTTCTGTTTAGAGCAACAAACAAACAAAAATGTCTGAGTTAATGAGCTTACATGTGCAGCTGCCCTGGTTTAGATTTAACCACACAATGTATTCTGCTTAAGTGCTGACATATAAAGTTATAACCACGTACATATGAATAAACCTTACTCTCAGATGAATGCAAGAGGGACAACTGTGAACTACTGGGTTATGTAATCAAAGGAGAAGATGTCAACTATTTGTTAAAGCAATAGTGTTTCCCTGGTCAAGGACCATGTTGATAAGACAGAGCCCAAGGTGAAGGATTAGGCTGGCTTCCCATTGTGTCCCCTGGGGCCTAACTTAGTAGTGACACCTCTATCCTACAACCATAGCAAGGAAGATGGTAGAGGCGCTACACATAGCTTTATGTGTAACCCAGCAACAGGCACCTAATGCTGCTGTTAAAATTAATTCATTGTAACTTGCTGTGTCAGAGAAAAATTGTTTAAAACATTGGAGAATGTACATACGTTGATCATCAAAGGGATAACAAACTAACAACAGAATTTAATATTTAGTTTGGCTGAGCTTACAAACTGCACATAAGAATTGCTGCATTTTCTCCAGTTTAGAAAAGCTCTGTTTTCTCTTACACTTCACTGATGATAGCATGTACAAAACCACTGCCTTTCATACTTCATCTTTATATCTGAAGCCACACTAAGTAGCCAAAAAGAAAACTTGACATTGATACCATACTTCCTTATACGTTTCATTTGACTAGTTGAAGGAGAAGACGTATCTAAAAAGCAAATGAGCGAATTTAAAAGCATGCATGCTCTTAAATGCAATTAAAGATTTTAAAAAGCTTGGAGTCAAGACTCATCAAAAAGATTTTCCTAAGAATGTCCAAAGAGGACCAAAAAAAAAGGGGGGGGGAGGGGGGCGACAACTAACCAAAAAAAAAGTCTTAAATATTTTAAATTAAGTTTACTTCAAAATAAGGCACCCAAAAGAACCAAAACCTTAATTAAAGTTTAGTATTGTAAGTGTCTCCGGCCCCCCATGGCCCGCTGCCTCCCAGCTGGGAGGCCCCAGCCCCTTCCCTCTACTTCATTAGAGCTTTAACAATCCATTATCCACTTCCTAATCCTCCTCTGCTCCAAGGAGTCCGGTTATTAGAGCACTTGAAGGGTGGCTGTCATTGTGACGGAGGTGTGAATTGATCACTAAGATGACAACTGGTGACAAGAGCTGTTTATTAGATTGCTACTTTGCCTCTTAATTACAACTGATTAGGCCGCCTGTTGGAGGTGGGAGAGGGAAGAGTGAATTGCTTTTGTTCCGGTCATCTACTACCTTACCGTCTTGCTTGATTTCCTTTTCGCTGTAGGCTTTTTTATTTATTTATTTATTTATTTATTTATTTATTTATTTTGGCCTTTATTATGAGTCTTAGACATTGCCCCGACACTACGCTCAATCCAAAATGAACATCTTGATTAGGTTCAAGAAAAATCTGTCTTTTACCATCAAAATCTTTGCATCCTTCCAATCTGCATGTTGATTTCTATTTTTAATTTTTCTCAGCCTAGCTGAGGGAGTGAGCAAAGCATGGGAAAGAGAAATTATGTTATCTATATTTTCACTGTCTTCTAATAAAAGAAGGAGAAGTTCTAGTTCCCATATCCTTTTATTCTACCAGAAATATGCTAGGAATTAATAGCTATCTATAAAGTAATGAGAATTTACTATTTCAATTATTCCTAAAGTTAGCATGGGGCAAATGAGTTACTAACCCACTCCTAAATATCAGTTTCTATTAGGAAGATTTTGAATTACCCAAAATCTCTGTTTACGATACAAATCTATCCTAAATAAATTAATTTTTCCTCTCTAGTGACTGAATTCACTTTTTAAACTGCTGCTCAAACTGTAGCTTTAGCAAGCTTTACATTTATGAGGTCCTGAGAGAAGTTTTTTTAGCATTTGACAGTGTCAAACTAGAGCTGGTGACGACCGGTTAGAAATTTCTGATACAAAGCAGAATGGTCTTATAACTAGGTTATGATTTAATAGTTAAAAATCACTTTGTTGTGATAAGGTGTTGGGCTTTGTAATCAGTGACTATTAACAACTCTATATTCATAAATTTTGTATTAGTATATGTTTGCAGTACATGATGATAACACTCATTTTAAGAAACCAATACATGTATTAAACACATCTCAGTTATTTTTTGTCCTTCTCCACACCTGTCTTTTACTTTGTCAGCATTAGATTCACTCACTTATAAGTTATGATACAGTTAAATAACATATATATGAATTAACAACTAGACTAATTAGCCAAAACACATATAAAATACATAGGACATATACACTAAATTAAGATACAATTTTATTTTATTTTATTTTATTGAGACATGGTCTTGCTTTGTAGTTCAGGCTGGTCCTGAACTCAGCCTCGAACTCAACAGTCCCCCTGCCACTGTCTCCCATGAATGCCAGGATAAAAGGTGTGAGCCACCAGGCCCTGCACTGTGGTATGTGGCTCTGATTGCTGCTGGCACATCTATCATTGTTGTTTGTGGTTATGGGGGATCAAACCCGGGCCCTTGAGCTTTCAAGGCAGACACCAAAACCACTGAGCTAAATCCCCAGCACAAATCATGGTACAATTTTAGATACATGGTTCTCGCTAGATTACAATAACGCTTTATTCTCCTGTTTCTTCCTCTTATCTGTCTTTTATTTTTCACTGTATTTATACATTAGGTTTTTCATATGAGAGAAGTCATGGGATATTTAGACTTGTGTATCTGATTTTCTTCACTTAACATTATGATCTTCAGGTGCTACAGAAGTCTCAAATTTATTCTTCTTTATGACAGAGTAGGACCCTACTTGTATAAATATTACATTTTCTCTATCCATTCATTAGCTGACTGACATGTAGGCTGTCTAATTTTTTAAATTTAGTGTTACTTTAGTGCACTTCAAGGCATAGTTGGCATATCCATAGATGCAAATACCTTAGAGGACACTTCTTCATTTCAGAATCAAGCCATAGTAGTACTTAAGAAGTCTAGATTTTTCCCCTCCCTTTATGCTCAATTCCTGTTTTAAGGTCAAACAAAAGGAGTGAAAATAAAGGATGATGTCCTACCGATGGAGAAAGCTGTCTTCCTGACCAAGATCAAGAAGGAAACTTGGCCCTGCTCTCCAAGGGACACATAGAATCTTACAACAGTAGAATGCCTTTTGATTATAAAATAATTGTACTGTACAAACCAAAATGGTGAACAAGAGTTGATATTACCAAATAACTAAAATTTTAAAGATCACAATCATTTATTGTTAATTCTAATGATTGTCTGTCTGTCTTCTGCCTATCTATGCAGAGACGGAGTCACACTACATTGTTCACCCTTGCTTCAAAATCCTAGGCTCAAACTACGCTCCTGCCTCAGCCTCCCAAGTAGTTGGACTTAGCACACAGCACCACATTGAGATTATAAAAAATTTAATGGAATTATAATGTATAAATTCTGAAAGAGTCATTGGAATTAGACTAATTCCTCAGAAGAAAATAAGCTTAAAAATTAAAAAATATATAATACATATATATATATATTATACATGTGTATATACATATATATAATATATATACGTAATACATATATATGTATATATATTCCAATGACTGATCTTTAAATTGTTTTGTGTCTTGATTACTGCTATGCACTCATTATCACAACAAAACAAAACAAACAAACAAATGAACAAAAACAGGTAGCTTCTTATCATTTACAATCAGAAAATTATCAGCTATAAAATTGTTTAGTAGAATTCATAAAGCTGTTGTTAAAATGTTATAGCTCCACTTAATGTAATTTAGTCAATGATTAATCTGACAGTGTAGAGGTACCATGAAAGTGGACTCTAATATCACATTGTCTCATTTAAATT
>PVIR01014407.1:20903-40342 GCA_004026965.1 Petromus typicus | reverse complement strand
GCACTGTGGTATGTGGTACTGGTTGCTGCTGGGTGTGGGTCTCCACACCCAGTATTGTTATGTGGTTACCGGGGAATCGAACCCGGGCCCTTGCGCTTGCAAGACAGGCGCCGGAACCACTGAGCTAACTCCCCGGCCCCCGAATATAGCCTTTATTAATACTGTCTGTAAATTTATTGTTCAGATCTTACATACTTAATTTCTTTAATTAAATTTATTTCTTCTTGATTGACGGACATCAGTCAAGGTAAAAGGCCCTAGCTCGAGATTAGGACCAGCCTCCATGTTCACAGTTAGGCAAGAAATTCTCAAAGGAAGAACTCAGTTCCCTTGAACTGTTGTCAGATTAGTCAGATGGGGGTTCCTTAATCTCCTCATAGGTAGGGATCAGTGCTTCTATTATTGATAAGAGGCCAGAACTTCCTTCTCCAACACTCCTTCAAAATTGAGGAGGGGGAACCGGGGCTCTCGGGGGAATAATATAAACAGCTATGCTAAGAAACTCACTTACATCCATCCATTACGTTTAAACAGCATTCTAAGCTTATTCTACCTTCCATTATACTGAGAGATACAAATAAAATACCAAAAACTCTCAGAGCACATGTTTGACAATGCTACTCATTTTCTGTCACCTCCAAACCATTCACGGTCTGTGTTACACCTTTTTCTGGCCCAGACTGACGCGGACCCAACCTCTCATAATTTTCAATAAATCCCATTGTTTACGCTTACTACTAGGTGTGTACAGTTGGCACTTCTCTCCCTGTCATACGTGGATCCTAGAATTTTAGCTTGCATCTCTGCAACATTCTGTGCTTTGACCCATGTGACTTAGGTCTCTTGAGGGCATTTCTTCTGAGACTTGATAGGGAGAAAAGCCAGAGACAAGGTGTGAACTGTCCATTAACTAGGACTCTTGCCCCTAACCCCCATCCAATCCATTCTATTCCATTTATCTGCCCTTGTCCCAATGCTGTTTTGAAATTCTATTGGATTTTCCCATCTGCTTACAATTACCTCCCAGTTCCTGACAGTTGGGATCGAATGCACATGTTGTTACTACTAAATACGAAGGCTTTGGTATTTTTTCATCTCCTGTATCTACCACACAGAACCAAATGTGCCCAGCTCCCTCAAGCACATCTGGCTGGCTAGGATTAGAGAAGGCTCAGATCTGATGAAACAATTTTGTATGAACTGGGGCCATTTGTCTCTCAAAACTGAAGAATAACTTTTAGGACAAGAGAAGGAATTTAAGAGAAGATTTACTAGAAATAATAAAAAGCTTGTTGTATATACCCAGCTCCCTCCTGGAACCAGATGGGAAAGAGGTCTGATCTGTCTTGTCTTGGCCTTGTATAGACAGGCAGAAGGAGGGGGCTTGCTTTAAAGCAAATAAATTTAAAAAGAAACTAGTCATCTTGCATCTCTAATGTTTCCAGTTCAAGACTAGGTCCAGAGGTAGAGACTGTCTGCTAACTTAATGTATCTTCTTCCTGAGGCTGGGTCCTTATCTCCCTTTTTATTGTAGAGCCTTTGTCCTCCTTGTGTTTACCTTTGCCCCTCTAAGCTTGAGTTAGTTTGTCATAGTGGACTATTGTCTTTTGTCTGACCTGGCCTCTGCGCGTCTGTTCCTAATAGGTAAACCACCACAATGACAATGGGACTGCAAGGGCCCAGGGAGAGAAGCTGCCTCACTGACTGGCAAGACTCCACTTTGAAAGCTGGAGGTGCCTCTTGCAAATTTGAGGCGTCTGTCACCAGACCCATTAGTGAAGGCAGCTGAGGAGCAAGAATATAAAGGTGACAGGGAGCTCTCACAGCTGGGGAAATGGGCCAAAAGAAGATGGAGAGATGGCATTCGGCTGGAAAGGGGGTCTCTTTGGGTAGGTGGGGAGTTCCCCAATGCAAAAGCCTGTTGGGGTGCTACATATATCTCAGCATGCATGGGACAAGAGCAAAGGCAAGAGCTTCCTTTGGGGTCACAGACTGGGACTGAGGAGATGGAGGGTGTTGGGGAGAACATGGAGGCAGGCCTTCAGGCAGGGACACACGCGGCCTCCCGACAGGACCTTCTTTCCATGGAAGAAGTGGGCTTTTCAATGAGTATCCTGAGTGTAGAGGCAGTTAGGTCTGCCTGGTGTTGGAAAGTCATGTTTAGAAGGTAGGCATGAGCATGAGTGACATTCTCCATGTTCCTGGGGGCAGATGAATTGTATCTGGTGGCCAGACTCCCTCAAGGTCCCAGCACTCAGGACTCCAGCATGCCACAAGGGGCATGATGGTCAGGAGGCCTTCCTCAGAAGTCTGTCAAGAGTGGACACAGTTGAGAATAAGACCTAGACTAAGCCACAGATTCCTGGGTTAGACTGCAACAGGAAGCAGAGGTGGGTACTGATGGATTATGACAAGTCCTCTAAGGGAATGGAAGCCTTACAAGTGTGGTTATTTGTTCAGAGATGTAACCTGGGGCTCTGACAGCCTGCCCAGTGTTACATGCCTTGCACATAGGAGAGCTTCTATGATCCTTTAGGATTTCCTTTTTTTTTTTAAGGTTTTTTTGAGACAGGGTCTCGCTTTGTAGTTCAGGTTGGCCCTGAACTCAGCCTGCAACTCACATCACAGCAATCCTCCTGCCTCTGCCTCCCGAGTGCTGGGATGACAGGCGTGAGCCACCACGCCTGGCACCGTGGCATGTGGTACTGGTTGCTGCTGGGGTGAGTCTCCATGCCCAGTATTGTTATGGAGTTACCGGGGATCGAACCCGGGTCCTTGCGCTTGTAAGACAGTCGCCGGAACCACTGAGCTATATCCCTGGCCCGTTTAGGATTTCCTTTAAGATCCTTTTAAGGTTTCAAATCCTTTAGGATTTTTTCTTCAGGATTTAGACAGAGGTCAATATCTATGCTCTCTGAAATTATTGTGAATACTTCAGGAGGCTTAGACTGCAATCTGGCTCTGCACTGGTCACTGAACCGAAAAGCAGACAAGGAACAGAGAGAATACTGAACACGTGTGTGCGTGTGCGTGTGTGTGTGTGTGTGTGTGTGTGAGTGTGTGTGGGTCCCTTAGTGTCAGGTCAGTCTGCTCCCAACTCCCTCTATACTCATTTTCCTTACACACATGTGCAAGCTAGGTTAGCTAGCCTATTGGCTTGGGAAGTTTAATGGTTCCTTGATCTGTTTCCCCCCAAAGCAGGACCAGTATCTCTGCTGACTTCCCCCAGCATTCTCAAGTTGCCCTGGGTGCCTCTCTACGTGAAGGGCCTGGGAAAGGCCAGCTTGGAAGCCTTAGGGAGCTTCCCTAAGATCAGACATGCTTTGCTTTTTTTTTTTTCCCCCCCACTTAAAGCTTGTTTTATTTTTACTTAAAAACTCTTAGTATTTATTTCGTAAAGGAACCTTTCAGGCACACAGCGTGCACAAAGCAGGGAATAAAAAGACATGCTTTTGTATAAAGTTTAAAGGTAGATCATATGTGAACTGTTGAAGAGTTTACAAGTAGGTAAAGAAAAAAATAGCCATTAAGAAAACTTTTCTTTACATTGGATATAAAATTTATGTTACTCAGCATCAAGATCTGAATGGCTGAGTGAAGAGTTAGCAGCAGCTCTCTTCAGCAGGTCCGAAATTGCTGCAGTTCATTGGTAGAATATGGAGAAAGAAACACAAACCCATAACAGCAGCCACAGGTATTGTTATGCCAAAAGTTAGCTCAACCCATGCAGGTTTTTTCAAAGCTGAGAGTACACAGAGAAACGGACGATTTTATGGAGACTCATAGGCACGGCAGTAAGGTTCAGCAGGGCAGAATCCCCAGTGGTGGGCGTTGAGACCCGCAGCCGGCTGGCCAAAGCCACCCATTGCAAGTCTCCTCTGTTGCCTCCTTCGCTGTGCTGGGTACAGGTTCCCTGGGGAGCACAGGTGAGGTTGAGACTCCACTCCTGACCAGTTGACCGTTGCTCGCTGTGTAGATGGCTCGTAGGTCCAACCGCCCGGTAGGGGGCGGAGGAGTGGAGGGGCGGGGCCTCAACGCCCAAGTGAGCCACGTGGTTCGTGGTCACGTGGTTCATGGCGTGGTCACGTGGTTCATGGGGGTGGTGCTACCTCCCATGTTCTCTGTTCTTTCCTGAGCTCTCCCAGTGTCGCCCTGAGCTGTAGAAAATGTGAAATCTTTGGAGACAATCTTCTTCAGGGATACATGGTTCAGTCTGACCATCTCCATGCAAGCAATACTAGCCCTCATCTGACAACTCTAATAACTCCAGCCTCTGAAACGTTTCTCTCTGAATTTTCTTAACTCCTTTCTGCATGACATTCTTTATCTAGTGTAATATCACAGACCTTTTGAATTTCATAATTTGTACCATGCATCTGATCTATGAGCTAGGCTGGAACCTGTGTTTCTTTGTCTGTGATGTCTCTTCTGGCTTGGTGGGAAGCAGAAGACAAATGATCTGACATACAAATGTATCTTCTTGCTAAATGTTTAGCGATTCAGTAAGACAACAGATTATGGCAGAGTTCGCTAGCAATGAAAGACCCACTGATAGAGTCGTCAGTATAAAAACCACCTGGAAAACAAGGTCTTCTGCAGCAGCTACTTTTAAAATTATCCTTGAACTGTGGAACCAGTGCTGCTTCTTCAGAATCAGTTTTCAGCGTGTCTCATTTACCACCATTTCCAAAACGGTGGTCAGATTTACCACCGTTTCCAAACATCCCACCATAATACCCTCCCTCATTAAAATTCGAGATCTGGGCTACAAAGCCCTCAGCGTAGATTTTCAGTTGGTCCATCATACTGGAAAGTGTTTTTCTAATCGTTTCCCTCAGCAATGGAGCCTTGAACTCCAGAGTCGTTTTAATGAATATCTTCAGCTCATTTTATTCATTGATCAGCTGCCCGTTCCTCTTATTAGCAGCAGGATTAATGCAGAAATAAATGAGTTCCAGATGACTTGGTTCATGTGAACAGTCAAAGAGCACCTTTAGTAGCTGTGGTATACAGTGTGTAGAAACATGGATTTAGAGTGATCAGCCATGCTTAAATGGTAAATTAAACACACGTACTGCTATTTGTAGTTTTCCTTGTGAGGGAGTACAGTAAGGTGAGAATTTCAGCCTGCACCATCTGATTCTTCAGTCCTGTGTCAAAGACTGAGCCGTTGGGTTATTACTGTGGGCGGAGCCTTGGCCTTGATAGTTGGGGACAGTTATTGTGGGCGGAGCCCCAGCCTCACTTTGACAGCAACAGTTTCTGCCTCTCTAGAAACTGAAAATGTCTTTAGTAATTCATTTACACTGTGGAAAATGCAGGTGGTAAAAAGAGAAATGGGCAACATCAGTCATCAACTGATGGGGCCTCACTACTGTCTGGTTATCTTGCTCTCTCCTTCCTCAGGGAGGTTGGCATTGGGGGTGTAATGATTTTATTTATTAAAGGAACTTAAGTTTTCATATATATATATATATAGTGATATATATATGGAGTCTGCCATTTAAAACCCATTAAAGTGCTCAAACGACTCAGCTGTCATCATTTTGTAATTCTAAGTAATCTAGGGGTACTTAAGCCTGTAATCAATGAATAAATGTTCAAGGGGAAGCTTTTAAAGATGGAATTTATTAAATATATGGGCTGAATAAACTTAAACAGAAAATCTGCACAAATGGTAGTTGAGCACACCTCTCCCTATGCAAAAGCCTTTGGGCGTGAAGACAGTATCAGCATAAGAGGGAATGATAAGAATAAGGGGGAGGACCAGGCAACCTGCTGCCTGAGCACCAGAGAAGATGCCAGGAAGCCCCAGCAGAATACGCTGGGGCCCCACCGCCCCACAGCAAGGGGCGTCGGCACTTTGGGTGGCTGGGTGGGGGCGGGGCGCTCCTGCTCAGCCATCTTTTGGAGGAATGTGCCTTTTCTTCGGGTTGCATGAGGGTCTGCAACTTTGCACTCAACCCTGGCTCGCTGGAGCACTAGAGGGAAACAAGAGGCTGAGCGGGAACAGTGTTCTGGGCACAGCCTGGAGCTCCTCTGCACCCAGTGCGTTGACCAGGGGCCCTTGGGCGGCAGGACAGGGCCCGCTCCTCCACGAGCCTCCCCAAGTCTCTGCGCGGAGCGTCGTGGGGGAGGGGCAGCAACTGGCGTTGGCCGTTGGCTTTGCGGCTGCCAGAAGTCCGGAGGCCTCGAGGAACCCCGCCACCGGTGGGGAGACGTTGGCTGCCCCTCGCCTAGAGTGCTTTGCCGTCAGGCGGGGACAGGGAGCTTCATAGGGCTGGAGCCACCAAAGACTGAGCTGCAGCAGAAGTTGAACTGTAGCCCTGCCGTTGAACCATGATTTGAGAAGGGCTGGGATGAGGTTAGGTTGGAACTGCTCCGGCCCGATCAAGTGGTGGAACTTATATTATGGCCTTGAAGGGAACTCTGAAAAGTTTCAAAATCTGCAAGGGCAAAGGGTGAGCTGAGGATAGGAAATGGGGTGGGGTTCCATAGTAATCACACACAGGAATCCTGAGCTGAGGAGGCCAACCCTCCAGGGAATTTAAACCGAAGGATGTTTATGAGTCTCTCTAACCAGAGAGCTGACATGTTTCCTGCCTTTATAGGTGACCCTTCTGGGACCCTAGTCATCAGTGCAGTAAAGCCTAGGGTTTTAGGGTCCTACCTGACTCAAGCCCTGTGTAATAATGCTGTGTTCCACCGATTAAACAAGCTGGGGATGTCTGGCATCCAGAACTTACCTGTTTTCCTTCTGTTTCTTTTCCTAGCAAAGCCATGTTGTACTTTGGTGATCCAACCATGTATTTTTCCCATTCTTCTTTCTAGATAGGAGGAAAAGTAATTATCCACATTACTTTTAAAATCACTGCGATAGCATCATAAAATGTATTGTGAGCTTCAAGGGATTAAGCAAAACAATACTATATTTAGTAATTTCCCTGCCTGCTGGGAGACTTTTCCCTTTGGTCTCTAATTAGTGCTGGTTGTAGGTTAACTTGGGAGTCTAGGCTGCCCAAAGCTCTGGATTTTGTCACTGAGGCGAATATTTGTGTGGCCCCAAGGCAGAATCCTAAAACACCAGACTGAACCTGGGTGTGGACTCAGCAGAGTTGCTACCACTGTAGCAGCTGGATGTATGAACTAGCTGGGTGTAAGGAAGAGTCTGACGGACATCTTCCTATGAGTTCTGATCTTCCCCCACATTCTCTGACAGATACCCCTGATGCACTGGCCTGGCCTGGTTCTTGTTTATAGAACAGACTGTTCCAGCCCAGTGGGCCCCTCAGCAAATATGAAATAGACAAGGCTGCAGAGTAAGATCAATGATAGGATGCTAGAATTGCTTCTATCTCCCTCATTCTTCGATGTCCCTATTCTCTGCCCTTCCTCTGTAAGAGGGCTGCCCACTGTTTCAGAGCCAGAAATTCCTCTTGTAGCTTTATCTCAGTAAAGCCTCTCTTTCCTGCAAGTCTGTCTCCTTTTTATTTCCTACACTGGGAAAGTGAGTAAGGTCCTCGTACAAAAGGAACGGGATGGATGACAAGAAGAGATACCTGTAGGATCCTTTGGAGAGTGCATTTTTCATCCCATTTTCAAATAAGTTCAATGTAGACACGAATAGCCCCACTCATGGTAGAGCAATCAGAGAAGGCTTACCACAGCGTTGGGAACCCAAAGGAAAGGACTGTGGAGGCGTCTCTGGGTAATCATGGCCTCCCTGGCCTTAGAAGAAAATTATCTCTTCCTTTCTTCCAAATTAGTTCACTTTAAACATCCCCGGAAGATACAAGTAATATTTTAGGTGTAATGAAGCAGTGGTTCATGTGTAGTTTGAAGGGCTGTTAAGAATCTGAGATTTAATATTGTGGAGATTGAGTACCCCTCAGGGGCTGTGATCCAGGCCTTGTTGTCCTGGAGACAAGCAGCAAGAGCCCTTCGTGGAGTATGATATGTGATATTCATGGTGGCATAGGGAGTTGCCCTGTAAACAGCCCCACCACTGTCTCCTTAGATCCTCTTTTTCATGGCAGGATACTGGGTGTGTAGTGTCAGGTCATTTGCTTCCTTTACCTCTCAGCTCACCTCCCACTTTTGCATCATTTAAAAATGCTGTGGTTGTCCTGTGCCATCTGCCCCAGCTTTCTGGAACCTTGTCCTCTGTGCTTCTAGACCCTATGGTAAAGAGTGCTGTGTTCTAGTGGGACCCTGGGGGCGAACTCTTAGGTAGTCTCAGTATTATTTTTACCTCCATATTGGGGACTAGACTACATAACTCAGATGTCAGTCTCGAGGTTGGTGTTATCTTGCCTCAGGTGCAGGAAAGTAGGACGAAGGCCACATGCTCCCCAGCTATACACAGAATGTTGCTAACCAGAGGCTCCCAAGGCAAGACAGCATCTGCTGGGGACAGTTGTCATTGTATAGGCATTTGGGCACAGAGAGAATCTAGTTCGTTGTTAATGTCATCCTTGTATATCCTTTCTCTATAGTTGCTGTTCCATGAAATTCGTGCTGCCCCTCCCCCTGTACTTCTCACTGGCCGTATGAAGAGACCAAAGTAACTTCTGAACCTGGGTTAGGTCCAGAAAGAGGGAGCTCACCATTCTCTCCAGCTTCCTGAGAGGCTGGATGACCAGATAGTGTGCTAGGGATATGAGACGTGCAGCCTCAGAACAGAAGCAGCACCCGAGAAGTCCGAGTCCCTGTTGTTCTCCACATTCTGTGAAGCTATGAGCCTTGGAAAGTGCCGGTTTCTAGGTTGATGGTACTTGGAAGAGCTTCGGGGTATAACTCTGAAGAAGCCAAAGAATAAGTCAGAGGTAAATGGAAGTTAGAAGTCTTTAAGAAAAGTAGGAGGAGAAGGGAATGGGTAATTTATATCTCTCTGCCTTTGAGAATGGTCAGATGATACTCCTCTCAGCTCTCTTCACTTCCCTTTCACATAATCTTCAGTCTACCTGACCCTTGCCGTAAAGAATGAAAAAAATAGAGGAGGCAGAAAAAGATTAAACAAAGCAGGAGCCCATATGAGATTGTAGAAAGAAAATAAAAATGGCAGAGAAGTTAGGCTACAACAATGGAGGTAGGGGGAGTAGGAGATGAGATGGTTTACAAAAAGAAAAAAAGGAACCTTGAGGAAAGGGTGGAGGGAGAAAAGTTTGGTGGTGGGAATCTTAATAAAAGCCAAGGATAAAACTTGCTTCCCTCTCCTCCTGCCTCCCTTCTTTTCCTTTCTGCAGTGCGAGTGTTGTTGTGTCCCAGGTACCACTCAGACTCTAAGGGTCCAAGATGAAAAGGACCCCCCCACCCCACCCCCAGCTCTGAAAGACTGTGTACATAGTGGGGATGATGTAGCTGGCCGTCCATCACATTTTCCTTTCTGTGCAAAAAGAGAGGGCTGAGATGCCTGGGGACCCTCAGAATAATCCTTGCTGTTTCAATAGCTCTTGGGGTTACGTAGGGAAATCAACTTGCTTCATGCAGGATGAGCGCCAGGACCCTCCTAGTGGCTTCATTGGATGGTACCTCTGGTGGTATACCAAGCGCCAAGCATGAAGCCGCAGTCAGGGCTGAAAGCTTTGTGTCAGGGCCACATCCACAGCCACAGGGAGAAGACTCATGTCACCTGCTCTCTTTTTTTTCCAGCACCTTTCAGAACTGTTTTGTCAGATTGTCCAGTAGCATCTCACCTTGAGCTCATTTGTTTCTTAGGCTATGTGAAAAGGAAGTCATGAGAAATTTGAAAATGTATAGAAAAAAGAGGCAGCACTCTTATCCCCCTATTACCAAAGAAAAAACAAATAGCTCTCAGTGGGTGTGGGGGGAAACTGTTACCTATTATATCGGTCACCAAGCTGCAGGAGACTGAGGATCATACAGATACCACTCCTGGCGGGAGAACTGAGCGCTAAAGGCTCTTTCCTAAGGCTGGGGAGTATATGGCTTGTCAGGTTTGGGGTTGTAGATCAGACACTGAAGAACAGTTAGGATTTTCCATAGTTGAGGAACTGAGTTTAGACTAGGACTGGGGCTGGGAACCCTTTCTTATATAGTCAGAGTTATTCATGCTTGTCGATGTCTACTAGGAGAGGCTTCAGTTTGCCTGGCTAGAATCCAGACCCAACTACAGCTAAGACATTGACTGGGGAGACACACTATCCATGAAAAATAAAGCTAGGGAAAGGATATTTGCTCGCTCACTCTCACTGTATGAGACACTTTGAAGAATGTTTGGTAGTATGGTTTTGTAATAAGAGACACTGCTATCTAGGCTTTTTTTTTTTTTCCTCATTTTCAGTGCCACAAAATCTCCATATTAATAGCCACAGTCCATGGACAGTATTTAATTTCTGCTGATCTAGCCCAGTTCCACTATCTAAGAAACAATAGCATAAAAACCACAGCACTTCCTGTCTTTTAAGCAGAGGCCAGAGGAAAAGGAAGAGTCCTGGGTTATCAAGAATATGGCCTGAAATGTCTGGGAGATCCCAAAGTCTCTGGCATATGAGTTTCTAGGGGTTCTCACCCTGACCTCCCCGACTACAAAGGTTCTGTGGCCGTTTTGCAGATTTCTTGACATGTTAATCTTTAATAAAGTTGTAAGTTTTGTTTTCTGTCATGTTTTCCTGTGGTATATACTTTGCCTGTTTCTTGGGTGTTTTAGGCTCTCCTCCCAATTAATTTTGAGTTGTTCTTTTTGGAAATGTCCAAATAATTCAGTCATCATGAGAGCAAATGTTCATAACACAGGAGGCCAGGGATTTAGCTCAGTACTTCTGGCACTGCCTTGCAAGTTTAAGGTCCCAGGTTTGATCCCCAGTGACCACATACAACAATGCTGGGTGAGGTGCCTCACACTTATAATCCCAGCTCTCAGGCGGCAGAGGCAGAAGGATTGCTGAGTTTGAGGCTGAGTTTAGGACCAGCCTGAACTACAAAGCGAGACCCTGTCTCAAAAAAACAAAACAAAAAAAGTTCGCAACACAAAAGACAAAACCTGTATGTGTTGCTGCTGAGGACACACCATGTTTTAATATGATTTATTTTCCTTTAAGCAATGTTTCTATCCTGAACCCATAGGCCTGTGGCAGGCTTTCTGGAGTCCTTCCTGACAATGACTCCTGGAGCATGTAGCCATAAATAGTAGATAGGCTTCAAACTACCACCTCTCATAGTTTTCTCCCCACTGTCAAATCTCATTGAAAGGCCTTGAAATTGAGTTTTCCTTGAGTGGCTAGCAAGGATACTGATTCCTAAACTAAAAACATTAAAACTGAAGGCATTTGGAACAGAGAACAAAGAGCCTGTGAGCAGAGTCATGCACTGCCTTTAACCACAACCTCTGGAAAAATCTGCAGATTTCTCTGGGCCTTAGTTTTCCCATAGGTAAAGCTAGAATATTAACATTGATCTGGCATGTATCTTGATGTCCCCTCCAAATTTTATGGGGTCATACGTGGGACTTTTCAGAGGTGACTGGATCAAGGGCTGAGAACAAAGATATGATGCTGGTATTAATTCATGGTCTCGCGAAGGGATTAAGGTAGCCCCCGTTTTGGGCGTGAGTGCTACCAGATATCTGTGACAGAGGATTGTTGCTTGTTGTCTGTAGCTTGTTATCTTGCTGTTTTCTGTTGTCTGTCTAGCATGAATTATTTCTCCTCTGCTGTACCAATCCTGCCCTGGAGCGAGCCAAAGTTTCATGAGCTGAAACTCTGATACACTGTGAGCTAAACAAACCTTTCTGCTTTCAGCTTTGAGTATCAGGTATTTTGTCTCAGCGATGAGAAAAGTAACCAAGACAAACACCTACCTCCTAAGGTTGTTGTGAAGACTGATCCTCTCCATAATCTGCTACATTATATAAATTACTGTGATTTAAAAGCCAGTTCTACATATGCCTTAGCCACATAGCAGATATGCTCCCTTTCTGCAACCTTGCGAAGGGTTTTTCACTGTTCTGTGTTTCACTGCCATAAACCATTGGAGTAAAGTTCCTATTTTTATGTAAATATGCATATGCAGAAAGACTTTATAGCTTTCATCAGCGTCCTAAAGGGCTTCTTTACCCCAAAATGTTAAAAGCTGGAGTTGAGAATAATTGTTTCCAGAATGTTCCCCTAAACATGTCTCTTATTAGTTGGAATTCTTTTGAGAAAGGAAGGTTGTAATGTGGCAAGATGACTCTGGAGGACTTTTGAGACTGGTATTGAAAATCTTGGCCACAGCTGTAGGTAGCCAGTAGTAGTAGGTTATCCAAACGGCTTCTCTATGTAGGGAGTCCAAAGCTAATTACCTGTACAGCCCTGAGAAAGTCCACTTGTCTCATGGGATCTGATCCCTCACCGGTAAAGGTACAGATCCATTACAGTGACCATGACAGTTTCTAAAGCACATCCCAACCCCTGTTGAGATTGAAGAAGAGCAAGACAAGAGCTGGACTTAGGAGAGCCCTGTTGTACAGAGTGAACTATAGTTTGGGGGAGGGGGGAAGGAAGAGGGCGGGTCGTGTATATGTGGAGGGCAGAGCGTCCAGGGGGCAGGGGTTGGGGCTGGTTGGGGAGTTAGGCCCTTGAAGAAGATGGGAACCCACCTGGGCTCAGTTCCACATTCCACGCCAAGAGACACAGGTGTCCCTCAGTGAACAGACAGGATGGCCCGCCACTGCACCACAAGGACAGGCTTTATCAGGGTTACAACCTGGGAGGTACCATGAGCCAGCCAATACTAGACCAGTGCCATTCTTACTGGCCAATGGGCTTTCATGGGCTGGGAGGGAGAAACGGCCATTCTCTTGAGACAGGACTGTATCTTTGAAGGCTGTGTTGTGGTTGTTTGGGCCCATCATTTTGAATGGCTTGAGCTAGTCCATGTGGCAGTTCTCTGTCCCCTTCATGCCCAACTCTTAACGAGGGCCCATAAACCCTGTAGCTTGAATTAGCTGTGACCTGGCTAAGATGGCAGTGGCTTAATCCCTTCCTTTCAAACTCTTTATGGTTGGATGAGGGAAAATGGGCATCGTGTTCTTTCTGGCTGCTTCCAGCTGATCGGGAGTGGCAACTGTAGTTTCGCTGGGATTGAAGGAGACTACCTTGACATGATCTTTGGTGACTGTCTTTGAGATGGCTGCAGTCCCACTGGGGAGAAATCTGAAAAAGGTTAATGAAACAGGGCAAAAATAGACATGGAAGGCCTAAAAGAAGAAGTGAAGAAGATGGGAAAAATCCAAGACAGGATAGTGACATCCACACGGGCCAGCTGGAAGACCAATGGAGGGTAAGGCCTCCAGCTTGGAGGTACTGGGCCCCAACTCTGACCATTTAGATTTATTAGTATAAAAATACATTGCCACTGAAGTAAGGCACAGATTTTATCCTTTGCAGCAGTGAACACGTCCATAGCACCTTGACCTGGAGGACCACTTGAGCCAAGGGAGTCTAGTTGGTTTTGAATGCTGATTAACTGCTCTGAGATTTCCTTAAGGTTTTCTGAGTGCTGTTCAGGTAGAAGGGAGACCTGATATAAGGAGACACCAAGCCCCCCCTTTCCTAAGGTGGCCAGGAGGGGTATTAGTTGTATTGCTCTCTTGGCCTGGATAGATATGGGCACCTTGATAAGAATAGGGGAATAGGCTGGGGTGGGGGGGAATAATCAGAGAGACAGAGAGGGAGAAAAGCCATAGTGTAGTTTCCTGTCCAATTAGAGGAGAGGAAAGATGTGTGTTGCTTCCAGAAACCCAAAAGAGACCAGTCGTATAAAAAAGACAGGGAAAGAGATCCAGCTGAGCTAGGTGATGAAAAGTCCCACGTTCAGGACTCCTGCTCTTATCTCTGATTTGCCAGATTAATACTGCATCCAAATGCCATGGCCATAAGTGGCTGCCTGGGTCTTGGGAAGCTGTCTGTATCAGTGATGGCAAACCTTTTAGAGGTTTCAGTGATATAAGAGTGCTTCTATGGTGCACAGGTTTGGTGTTAATGAAGAAATAGATGGTGGAGTTGGAGAATGGGTGTCTAGCAACAGGAGTAGAGGGAATCAGAATCGAAAAGGGGATGATTTGGGGGGGTTATGAGGCGAGCTGGTGGGAATCAATATTTCTACTCTAAGAAGCTTATCAACAACAAGATTGCTCTTACCTTCTAAGGTAAAAGGGGGTATTGAGAAATTGGAAGATGCCTCGATCTTTATTGAAACTTTTGTAGGGTGCGGTGGGATCACACCTGATGAAAGGTATAGATAATCTGCATTTGGAGATCTAATACAGTTCATTTTATTGAGATGAGGGTGACCCATGAGGCAGGCTGGAGTCTAATATGCCCTTCTAACAGAGAAGAATTTCGTAGACCTGAGGGAGGGTGGGAATATGGAGCGTGGCCCCTAACTTCTGTGTGGGGTTCTGCACAGTAAGGGGGTTGGCAGTGGGGAATAGCTAAAAAGGGATGGAGGAGGGTCATTCTCCCTGTTGTGCCCTACCCAGAGGGTGTCCAGGAGGGCTCCCCTCATGCCTTCATCCTGGCCACAGAAGCTTAAGGCAATTCTAGCCTTGCCACATCCATAACAAGTGCTGGGAAGGGAGGTAGCCTGGTGCAGGTCATTGAACAGCAGAGGCACGTGTTTGCCATTTTAATTTGTTTTTTCTTTTGAGCCCCTTGCTTACTCACCCAGTTATTATTGCAAAGGGCAGAATTTGTGAGTTAGTTTCTTCCTGCCTGAGGCCCCTCTTGTAACTTTTGAAGCTTTTTTTCTAATATCAAGAGCAGACTGGAATGAATTGGAGTTGGAGATAGATGTTTGCTTTCCTGGATTTTGGATTTACATTAGTATATTTTAGGTAGGGCCTAAACAGAGTCAAATTTTCATCAGGTCCCTGAGAAATTTCCACACAGGATTTCTTTGAGAAGGATCCCAGGAGCTACCCATTGGTTCATGGCGGGGGAGGGATGTGGGCATGTACTAATCCTTCCTTTGCTACCTGTCCAAAACGGAAGTGGAAGAGGAGTCGAGGGAGGAGGTAGCTAGTGTAACCCTCAAGATTAAAAGTTTAAGCTTGAGCCCTAAATTTAAGCCTCAAGATAAGAAGTGACGAGCCCTATAACAGCCCAGTGATCAAAGGTCACAGAGCAACCCCCAACTCAAGCTAGCCACAATCTTCTCTTCCATGTCCCATAATCCCTCCACCTGTAAGACAGCCTCTGTTCTTAGAATACCAAGAAAGCCTGTCCTCTACTGTGCAGTTCACCTGCCTTTCCTTTTTCCCCCCTAACACTTCCCATTATGGGGACTCAGACAGTGAGATGTCCATTTGTGATCTCATACAAGATTCTTTATTCAGTTAATACCATATCTTTTCCATTTTCACCACATAAAGGTCTAATGGTTGGTAAAGTCTCTAGATTTCTGTTAGGTAAATCACTCCATCCTTCTCAGAAAAGACTGTATAAATAGAGAGAAAGAACATGTTTCCAGGAAGGAGAGGGAGTCTGGCTGCAAAAAAGGCACAGCACTACTAGGTATGACGGCATCACACTTTGATACTAGGTCCTGGTGTAATGTAATGGATAAGGTGCATGCATTTCACCTCCAGGCCTTGGGTACAGTGGCTCTCTTTGAATTAGGTACCTGTGGGGTACCTGGTGCTGGGAAATGGCTCTGGTGGGGCCACTTTTGTGAACTTATCAGCATGTGTGACAACGGGCCAGGTGGGTTCAAGCTGCAGTCCCAGCTCTGCCCTTAACTGGATGTGACGCTTTGGACAAGTTATTTTTCCTTTACAAGCCTCATTTTCTTCATCCTTGTCTTCTACAGAGGGTGTTTCAATAAGATAAAGATGATAAACATTTAATATTAGGCCTACCCAATAGGTAATCAGAAAGTGGGAATACTAGTGAGACAGTTTCTTTGACATAACTCAAAGCCTTGAATAGGAGGTGATGGTGGACTTTGAACTATCGTCCGGCACACACTAATAAACAGCCAGAGAGACCAGAGCATCCCCTGAATTACTATTTTCCATTTTCCCCAAAATGTAACTGAAGAACCCCGAAGGAAGCCTGCCTGCCAATTGTGGCGCTGGTCTGTAGTTACGGGTTCAAGGGCAGGACCAAGTGGTGTGTATCGCAGGCAGTCATTTCCCTGAATCTTTGTCTCCGACAGAATATTGATATGTGGGAAAGCAACATTTTGGATAGGGATTGTGTCTGTCCATACATATGGAAGGAAGTGCTGGCACTCCAGTCATTGGAATCTCAAATTCTGTTTCTAGGGGCATTCAGCGGAAAACATGTCTTGTGTTTCTGTCGCAAAGGCTTCTGGGAGCACGGAAGCCAGTTTCTGTGGAGGTTTAATTTGTACCTCAGGACCCGACATAGGCAAAGTCCTCACCACAGACCCTTCCCCATGTAGATGAGCCTGATGAGCCAGAGGGAAATCATCCTGTCAGAGACCACAGGGATATCTCTGCCAGCAAGATTGGTCTGGGCAGGAGTGGCTGCAGCTCCCTGGCTCCAGGGGCTGTGTCAGTTGATACTTGTCCCATTGGAAGGCCATATACCAGAAGGCAGTGGCCAGCCAAGAACAAAGCACAGGGGAAATACTAACACTCTTTAATCTTACTCGCTTACAAAATTATATGTGGTATCCAGAAGTAATACAATAAAAAATACTGAGGTGTTTTTTAAGAATTAACATACCGAGTGCTACACAAACCACGCAGCACCCGGCACACCACAGACTCAGTGACTTATATGGAACTGAGAGAATGAATGAGAGAAAAGGAAGGCAGGACAAAAGGAGAGAAAGAAGGAAAAATTAGCAAGACGTGGCCAGGACTTCAGATATGCAGCCTACAGTTCATAGTTTGAATGATTTTAGGTAAACCCCTTAATCTAAGCCTCAGTTTCTCCTTTGGTAAACAGAAACACCTGCTTCCCTGGTTTATTGTGAGAAAGAAATCAAATAACATAGAAAGATATGACTGTCAGCACCTGACGGTCATAAGACCCAAGCTGTAGACCAGCATCAACTCTGCACAATATACTTCATCAAATATTTACTGAGCCCTTCCTTTTTGCCTGGGATTGTGCCCCGGTGCTGGAATTGAACGAGAGATGAATACACCAGGAAGGCCTGTTACCTGGAATACGGTGACTAGAGTGGAGGCAGGCCCACGTCCTGTGTATGAGGACTTTTAGTTCCCACATCCACACAATAGGTTCCCTCAAACCCCACTCTGGTTGCACTGCCCCCGTCCTCGCCCACAGGCAGCTCACAGCCCCCAAACTCCAAGGCAGCAGGGTGAAGGGAGCCATGTGGTTGGTGGCATCCAGAATATGTCCCGAGAAGCAAAGAGGCTAATGAACTCAGGGGAGTGAGGTTCATGATGGGGATGGCGTGTGGGATGAGCCCAGGAAAGCAAACAGGAATTCCTGCAGAAAGGAAAAAGAGGAAGGGCTTTGCAGATAGCAGAAAACATGTGCAAAGTCAAATAGGAAAGTCCCAGTTCCAGATTCCGCCGAGAACTAGATCTTTTCAAAAGCCTCGCTGACTTTTCAAGTCCCTCTGGGATTTTTGGCCTTATCTCAGGAAGTCAAGGTTGGGTGACTGGCAAGAGACAACTTAGATTTTCTGTAAAGTGCTTTCTATTTGGATACCTTCGTGCTAGCCTAGAGAGAAAAAAGGGGCAGTTTTGAAATCCAGAGTTATTTTGAGGGCAAGAGTCAGAAGCCCCGTAGCTGTGTGACACTCACGATGTCAGGCAAACCCTGCATCCCCTGAGAAGTTTTTATAGACATTAATTCACCCACTGGCCAGTACTTAAGTCTGGCCCAGTGTCACAAAGGAGATCACAGGCCAGCAGGGGGAGACAGACGCTAAACAAGGTAGGGATAGAGCCTACACGTAAGGTCTTTTCTTGATGGTGCTGCAAAAATGTATCCACTGAAGCAAGGTGTGGGGGGACCCACCCACCACCCCAGCGTTGGGGAGGCCAAGTCAGGAGTATCGCCGTGAGTTCGAGGCCAGCCTGGGAAAGTGATTACATTGGACTTCACAGAAAGGCCCTGTCTCACAAAAATTAAAATATACAACTACTGTTTCTCACTTTCAGTACAGTATTCAATGAGGTATAAGCTATTGAACCCTTTAAGATATAACAGGATTTGTATCAGATGATTTTGCCCAGCTGCAGGCTGATGTATTATAAATACGTTTAAGGTAAGGTAACGTGATGTATTTTCGATTTAACAAAAATTTCAGTTTACAATGAGTTAATCCATAGGTAACTCCCATTACGGGGGCAAGAAATATTCCCAGGACATGTAGGTTACAGGTGACAGGTTTGTCTCCTGGCCAAATGGCATTTCCGGCTTCCGTATCCTGCTTCACTTTCTCCACGAGGCCACACACGTTTTTCGGCTGCACACAGGGCACCCTCTCTTAGCTGGCAGCCCTCCTCCGACTTGGATAAGGCGCTCCGGGCGGCACTGCACAGTTGGGTCCCAGGGCGCGACCGCTCCCGCGACTGCTGCGCTCAGACGAAGCAGCCAATGCGGGGCGGCCGGGAGGCGGGACCCAGCCCGGGTATAAGACAGCTGCGTCGCTGTCCCGGCCACAGTGCTGAAGCCGGCGTCCCAGCTGCCACCTGGAGGTCCCGGGCCTAAGCTCGCAACCAGAAGAGAGAGCTCGAAGAAGAAGGCAAGGTCCGCATTCTGTGTACCCGCGCCTTTCCTATCAGCCAGTGGAAGGCAGGAGAGCCCGAGAGGACTTCAAGTGGGTCCCGCGGGCCCAGCAGCTGTCCTGCCCGCCCGCAGGAGGTCGGCCCCCGCCTCTGCCCGTCCGGCCTTCGACCATGCGGCTGCTCGGGAAGCTGCGCGCCTCGGCTCCGGAGCCCGCCTGCGCCAACGTGCTCACCCCGGGCCGCATCCCCGAGTTCTGCATCCCGCCGCGGCTGCCCCCGCCCGGCCCGCCGGAGCCGCCGCTGCCCGCCGGGGTCCTGCCGCGCCGCTGCGCCGCCGAGCCGGACCTGTGGCCGCGCGCGACAGACTGGGACCCGCGCTCGCAGGCGGCGCTCTCGCTGCCGCACCTGCCCCGCGCGCGCACCGCCTACGGCTTCTGCGCGCTGCTCGAGAGCCCACACACGCGCCGCAAGGAGTCGCTCCTCCTCGGGGACCCCGCGCCCCCGCGCGCCCCGCGCGCCGCCGCGGCCGCTCCCTGCGCGCCCCGCGCCGCGCCCGCCCCGCGGCCCCGCCGCCGCCTCCCGCGCGCCCCAGACGGGCTGCTGCGCCGCGCGCTCAGGACCCGGACGAGTCGCGGCCCGGCCCGCGCCCGCTCGCTCTCCAGCGGGGACGAGGACGGCGACGAGGGAGACGCCGCCGCGCGGGCCCCGACCTCGACTCCGGCCCCGGCCGCCGGCCGCCTGCAGCCCGAGGGCGCCGGGG
>PVIR01014407.1:0-20803 GCA_004026965.1 Petromus typicus | reverse complement strand
AGCTGCTGCCCTGAGGACGGCCCCCGCCGGGACTCTCACTCTGACCGTTGCTGTGTACAAAATAAACGTTATTTATTTATTTTTCTATTTAAGATTTTGCTTTTTTGATGTTTTGTCGTGACTTAGTTGTAGACGATAAAAAAAACCTAATGACTCTTCTATTTGTAATACATGACTGTTCCACTCCATTTTTATATTCAGAGGGAAAAAGAAGAAAAAACGAATTCCCTTCTTCATTTTGTGCAAATGGTAGATGATTAAAATTTTGTTGGCAATCATGCCCAAGGCTAAGATTCCTAGGCACAGCTTTGGGGAGAGGCGTGTTTGTGTGCCACACATCAGGTAATCCCTCTTCTATGACAAGAGAATTCCTTTCTCACTGAAGGAAAAAAAAATAAAAATTAAAAATAAAAACCTACAACAGCAACCAAAAACAGGGTTGCTTTGGAAGGGAATTCTTCAGAAATTGATGAGGAAGAGGGAAATGCATGGAGGATTGTTCAAGAGAGGGTGCCGGGCAGTAGATGCACCTGGTGTCCCTTCCCCAGAAGGCGCCCCGGAAGTGTTTTCTGCCTCTGTAAGCGCGTCGATACTTGGCGTGGCATTATTCCCACCTAGCTACACGTCTCACCTGCATCAGTTTTGCAGGAGGATTTCCCGGATGACTTGCAGTCTCGAAAATCCAATCTTGTTTGTTGATTCAGTAACTAGGCCTGTGTTTACTGGAATCTGACCGCGAGGGCTGGAGATTTAGCCAGAGTGGTACAGTGCCTATCTTGGAATTTGACTATATAGGCAGAGGGTTTCCCCTTGACTGCAGGTGATCTTGCTGCCTTGGAAGGCGCCCTGGAACGGGAGACACATACAGTAGTTTTTTGGTGTCCCTTGCTGCAGGTTTGAGCTAAGGCACACTAGGTCATTTTCTATGCCCTGTTGTCTCTGTTAGTGCAGTAGGGTACTACCCGCCCCCATTGTTTCTGCCTAAGTCACCAAACACCTCTTGAATGCCTGCGAATTTAGAAGGTACAGCTCTGCTGGGCACAGTGGCTCCTGCCTATAATCCCAGCACTTGGGAGGCTGAGGCAAGAGGGAAGCTGTGGGCTACATAGTGAGTTTAAAGCCAGCCTGACTTATAGAGCAAGAGCCTGCCTCAGCTAGAGTAGAGCTCAGAGCCTTGACTGCACTGCTAAGTAGATGCTCAGTGGTGTGCCTGGAGCCTGACTGCTTTCTTTCCATCCTTTCACCCTCTTCTTCTGGAGTGTGGTTTGTAGAAAAGACGGCTGCTGGAGACAGGGTTTGGGATACAGATTTGAGGGATAAACTTTTCCATATGTAATAATTTGAACTTCATTCTGCATTGAATGCTCTTTACCATTGTTGCTACCAAAGTGAGCTTTGGGGTATAAATTCTGAATTTTAAATATAATTTCAAAATAGATAACCCCCTTCAAATCATCTAATCATTTTTGAAATTGAGAAAATACCACAGAGAAAAACATGACCAAAGCCCTGTGTGCATTGCTGTATGTCCCGGAAACAAGTTGTTCTGATATCTCCAGTTAGCTGACCTGGAGATACTGTTCTCTTTACTGCTAGTCCTTTGTGCCCTTTCCCTGTACACCGATAGTACTGAGCCCAGGGAGTCCAGCTCCATACAAGACAGACAAGTGGGGAGCCGGGGAGTTAGCTCAGTGGTTCCGGCGCCTGTCTTGCAAGCGCAAGGGCCCGGGTTCGATTCCCCGGTAACCACATAACAATACTGGGTGTGGAGACCCACACCCAGCAGCAACCAGTACCACATACCACAGTGCCGGGCGTGGTGGCTCAGGCCTGTCATCCCAGCACTCGGGAGGCAGAGGCAGGAGGATTGTGATGTGAGTTTGAGGCTGAGCTCGGGGCCAGCCTGAACCACAAAAGCGAGACCCTGTCTCAAAAAATCTAAAAAAAAAAAGACAGACAAGTGGGCAGCTGACAATGGCCATGTTTTATTGTCACAAGTCACACACTGGGGATTTTGCACAAGCGTTACCACACCTACCTTGCAAGCATAAGGGCCCGAGTTCGATCCCAGGTACTGCAAAAAAGTCACAGACTCATGGCAGTACTGAGCTAAGGAGGGTGACAGAGACAACCTGGATGGAAGTGGCAGTGGTGGATTCTCTGGAAACAGGGCAGGACAGGTTGTCCTAAGAATGGAAAAATGGGCCTTTCACAGGGAGAACTCAATACATAGGAATCACCACCCAGTACAGCTCGTGTCCCTTAACAGATAGATTATTAGCCTTCGATTTCCTGTCCTACATCTTCTAGCCTTCCTTGTCTTTGGCACCATCACCCTCTTGTCCTTCAAATATCTCCTTTAGATTCTCCTCCTGTCAGTTGTGAATGGCACCTTCTCAAAAAGTCCTCCCCTGGACACTCTGCCTAAAAATAGTGCGTTCACTGTCTAGTCCCAAGTCTTTTCCTTCAGAGCACCCTCAGTACCTGACAACATATCCTTTGCTGGTACACTTTGTTCATTTTCTCTCCTATAGGAATCACACCTTGTTTTCTTTCTTTCCTTCCTTTTTCCTTTTCTGGTACCAGGAATTGAACTCAGGACCTTGTACTTGCACTACCACTGAGCTATGTCTACCGCCCCTGAGAATCACGCCTTGTTAAGGCAGGGGCTTTGCCCATAACTCGATTGCCCCATCTTCACTGCTAGCACTTGAGTGCATACTAAACACTCCATAAATACAGTGCTGTCAAAACTGTGTGCTGAATGGAGATAGGAAGATGTGGAATAAGCAGATATGAATAGAGGGCCTGGTACTAAGCTTGGAGTCAGGCCAACATTAAGGAATTCAGTAAAGAAGGAGATGAAGACCCAGACCACAGAAGCAGTGGAAGACCAGGCGTGTGGGGTAGCATGAAGCCAAAACAGAAATGTGTCAAGAAGGAGGAGAATTTTAAACAGTTTCAGTTAGGCTGAGAGGTCAAGAAAATGAGCCCAAGATGTGGTTGGCATGGCCAGAAGAAGGACAGAGGTGTCTTTGACAAGAACAGTTGTCGGAGAGTTCTGGGACTGATAGGAAGCAGACCAGCAAGTGTAAAAAATGTGACCAGCAGGTGAGAAAGGACAGACGAAAAGTCCTGCTGAAGGAGCATGAGAGACAGGGCTGTCACTGGAAGAGACTGTGAGCATAAGGTTTATTTTGGTTTAATACGGAAGAATCAGAGTATGTTTGGAATATCTGAACTAGAGGAGATCTAAGAGGGAGGAGAAAGGGAACCACAAATAACTGTAGAAGCAGAGTCTTTGGAAAGCGAGAGAGGGAGAGAGAGTCCAGAATATACAGGAAGCTGTTATCGAAACTCGCCCGCCTTGATCTGCCAGGCTCAGCATCTTTCCCTTCTGAGCCGGGTCATTCTGGATCTCTCCTGCGTTGGCCAGTGACAACTGGAACTGCTCACCAATTCCTCAGCAGGGTCCAGTCTGGAGCAGTTGCTCCCAGAAGTGAGAGGAGGTACTTACTCAGGAGACCTTGGCAAACTCCTTTATCCAGCATTTTACTGACTGAATTGGGCTCCAGCCCCAACACTGAGCCAATCCTTGCCATGCCAAGGGTGTTAATTTTAGAATCACTGGGCACATGGCTGTAGCACCTGATATCACCTCCTGCAAAAGCAGATGCTTCCTCCTGGTGAACTAGCAGAAAGACCTGAAAGACTTGGCTTTGAAAACAGGCTCTGTGTGACCTTGGGGGAAATATCCACTTTCCCCAAAGCTTGCTTTTTTCTTTTCAATAACACTGTATGAAGGCGGCAAGGACTAGAGATGACGATTTCCCTTAGTCATAGCAAGATTCCTAGTGATGGCGATAGGCAGTCCTTTATTTCCAAATGTAATTTAAACCCTCCCTCTTCTGCCCAGGCACAGGAACAAAATTTTGCAGCGTGGCTTTTTGCACATCTGTGGTGCTACTCCGAAGTCTGTACAAAGGGCAGTCCACTAAGAACATGTCAGGGTGACTGCGCTAAAGACATAAACATGAAGCCTCGCCTTTTTCCATTCCAGTGGATGTGCACTTCAGGCCCTATCTGCCGGTTCCAGGCACAGGAACAACAAAGGCACAGCCACCGTCACGAGGAGGTCTGCATCATCTGTGAACGTGAAGGTCTTAATACCACAGCTTCCAGGGACTGACGCTGCTAGTTATCCTCACATCGGAAACCTGCTTTTTATTTGCAGGAAGAGTAGATTTCTTTTGCAGGTTGGTAACCATTCCTGGTTGAAATAGAGCCAATGTTTCCTATTTCTGTCTGGAAGCAGATGGTGCTTCATGGGTCAGAACCATCTGTGCAGTGCCTTGAATCTTGATTGTCGCCTCCGGTTCTCCTGGGCCGGAGCTGTCACACCTCCCCCAGTAGCCAGTCGGACTAGACATCTATCTTTGCCTTCATCACAATTCTTAATTTTATCTTTTGAATAATTTATGTTTATACAGTAGTTGCTAAACATGATAAAGAACTTCTCATAGGCCCTTCATTAGGACTTTCCACGTATTAATACTTGGGGCATTTAAAAAATCACTGTCCTCTATCCATAATCTCTCTTGTAAAAATTAGGTTAAATTAAACTATGGTCAGCTGGTGGTGGAGCCTGGACCCAGAGCTCTGTGGCAGCAAAGAAAGGCCAGGGGTAGGGGAGCCACGGGCCCTAGCAAGGGAGTGACTGGAAGCACAAGGGGACAGGTTGACTATCTGAATATGGCCACAAAACTGTGTTTCCGTGTGACTCTCAAGCAGTGTAATTGACATAAAGGATGGGTACAGGAAGGATAGGCAACTCATTGTCTATCAGCGTATTCTCAATATAGGGCAATGTTTTAAGGGCTTAAGGTCTGTTAAAATACATAATCCACATGCTTGGGGCAACCGGTTACTCTTTATGTAGCAATCAGTAGAATAACCACTGTCACTCAGTTGTTAGTTTGTTATCTCATTAGCTCTAACATTGCCGAAGGTCAACAATTACTGAGGATGTGTACCCAGGCAGTGCAACCTCAGAGCTCAAGTTCTTATTACCACTTTTTTGTGTGCAGTAGACATCAAACATGGGTCTCTTTGTTGGCAGAGATAGGTAGACCTGGGGACTTGAGGAGCAGCGGAGTAGTAAGGGAGAAAGAATATTGAAAACAAACTTGACAGTTCTCACAATTCTTTTCCAGAGATGGGCTGGAAGTTGTTAGGATTGCACAAATCAAGTCTTGCAGAGAATCTCTCAATGCCATTTACCCCCAGGCAGAAATGCAGTAACGATACCAGCATTCAAATACACCTGCCAGAGTCTAGACATTTTCTCTGAAAGTGTGTATTATAGTGCCTGGCACTGTTTAAAACCTAGAACAATTACATAAGAAGGGGACAGATGAGAAGAATTTGTGGAATAACTAACTGGAGACAAAAGCAAAGTGTAACTGTGAGAGCTGTGAATGGAACATCTGATGTGGTTTGTTTCTGTATCGATCATGTGATAGGAAACCCCAACAGCTTAATCAGTTCTGTTCTTTGTGTTTCCATGCACTGTAATAGGGTCATGGTCACAGTGTCCTTTCTGACCTAAAGAACAGAAATCCAGAAGGGAAGAGAACTAGTCTGCAACTGCATCAAGGCTGGGTTTCCCTTCTGCCATGGGTTGCTATGGGCTTCCTCCTGTCCTAAGAGGAAAGTTCAGGCCCTGGCCTGTAGCTTACAGGACCCTCACTCTGCAGCCTTTTGGAAACGTGTAGTCTCTTGGAAGAGAGACTTTCTCTGATGCATTTTTACAGCATCAAAGAAAGCAAAAGATGTCTACAGAGGACAGTATACAAACTAGGCTGATTAGAGCTGATATTTAAGGCCCCTTATGCACAGCTAATCCTGTCGCCTTCCTTTCTATTTTCTCCCTCCTCCCCAGCACCCATCCTGAGGGAGAATAACTCACGTGCAGGGTGCTCCCCTTTCACACACTTTGAGGGAAGAGGAGGCAGGTGAGACATGTGATTTTCACAAACCCAGAGGTCTGGGCTGGCTCAGCTCACAAGAAGCCTAGAATACAGCATTGCCCAGGGTAACTGACATGTTCTTGGGAGGTCAGGTCCTGTGGGTCATGTCTCAGGATGCAGGAAAAGAGTGTGCATCTTCTAGTAAGAGTAGCTCCCCATGGGCTGGAGGGTCATGTTCCATTTGCAGCCATACTCACTCATAACCAGAGGGCATGGTGAGGAAGAGGCGTGGGCATAAAGCTTCGGATTGGATGGGAACCTGTAGCATGGTTGCATCGGGCCTGCTTCCCTCTCTTTATGCCCCCTACCCCGATCTGTTCCCAGAAACTTTTATGGAATTGAACATTTGCAAAAATGGATTCTATTTGCACAACCTCCCCACGATATTTTAAAATCTACTTTATTGTTTTTGTTTAGTCCTCAGTCATCTGCGTTTGCCCAAACTTCAGCTTTTACTAACTTGATATATTTTGTCCTTTCCTCCCCAAGCCAGTTTTCCCTAATTCCTCAAATCACACATATATAAAGGGCAACATTTTTGTTTAAAGAATCACTCCAGTGTTTCTTAACCCCAACTTAGCTTTGTTTTTTATGATTTTCCTGCCATTGTAGGGAGGCGGGGTGAGATCAGGCCATCTGGGTTCTCTTCGCCATCATCTGTGGACAGCCTGTGTGAATTTAGCTAGTTCACTTAAATTCTACCTGCTTCAGTTTTCTCACTTGCAAAATGGGGCTGATCATATCTTATTCGGAGTTATCTGACTACTGAGAGTCAGAGGTAAAATATGCAAAACCCTGGCATAGCAACTGGCTCATGGTAAGCAATCAGCAGTGGATAACACCTCGTATGTCGAAAAAGAGGCATTTCCATCCTTTTCAATACACCAGAAAATGAGCTACAGCATAATCCCAAGAATTTGTAACCAATACTGTGAGAATCAGCTTAAAAGGTATGCAGCTTTCAGACATTCTTATTTAGGGGGAAATTTACTATTTCATGGTTGTTCGGATATAAAAACAAAAATAAATTTGGTTTTCATTGTGAAAAGCAACCCTATTCCTTGCCTGTCTTGAAGCAGTGATCTTTTTTTCCCCTGTCCTTTAAAATACTTTATATTTGTGGGGAAAATTAAAGTACATAAAGACATAGGTGAGTGGGGCATCAGGCCATTGGGATTCTTACAACAGGATGAAAGGACAGACATGGCACTGGGAGACTTAAGAACACATAAGTCAACACCAGTTCTGTCTACAGCAAATGCCTTTAGCCAAACAGAGGGACATTTGTTGATCCAATGGAGGCCTTTCTATAGGTGGCCACCAAAAGTTTCAGAGGTTGCAGGAATATGACTCCACAGAAAGGTGACTGGTCCTTATTTCCTCCACCTCCTCCTTTTTAATTTTTAAAATTATTTATTTGTTTATTTTTTATTTTTAGAGAGAGTCTCACTCTGTAGTTCAGGCTGGTCCTGAACTCAGCCTTGAACTCAGCAGTCCTCCTGCTTCTGCCTCTCGAGTGCTAGGATTACAGGTGTGAGCCACCACACCTGGCATTGTTGTAGGTGGTTACTGGGGATCAAACTCTGGACTTTGCACTTGCAAGGCAAGCGCCGGAACCACTGAGCTAAATCCCTGGCCCCCTATTTCCTTCTTGTCCTTTATTTATTTTGGTTTAAATAGAAAGATGGACCCCTAACGCATGGGTACACTGAACCCATTCTCTACCATTCCCAAACAGACTGTGCTCTTCAGAAACAGAGAGAGAGTCTGGGGTACTCACTAGAAGTGACAACTCTGTGCCACTTTACCTGGTGAAAATCCACATAGTCTCTAGTGATGTGGCAGATGCTCAGAAGTCAGGAACATGAAGGAAATGTTCAGAATTGCCCTTCTGAATTTTGATGCCACCAGGCCCTGAACCTACTTCTGTTCAGATTTTTCATGGTCTTCTCTGGCTACAGGCACAGTTTTTATACATTTGAACTGGAATCCTGGCTGTGGTGTAGGGAGGGGGGATGTGCACCAAATTGTTTTTGATTTCTGACCAACTTTCTGCAAATATCCACTCAGGGGAGGTGTTCTTATGGACCTAAAAAGCCAGAATTCACCCTAGAAATTTGGATTCACATTTCTGACTCTTAGAACATGGCGCCACCAATGTTCCATTGCTTCCCAGGAGAACTTTTTCTCACTTTCTAACCCCAAGGCCCACCATCCCTTGTCCTTTTCCTACTTATGAATCTAGCCACATCTTTTTGTTCTTCTAGAAAATCATATCCCTTGGCTTCCAGTTGCAAAACTCTAGAAAAAGGCTTCTGATATCGTTACAGTGTTAGTGTATCCGGCAGTAACATGGGGAGGCCTCCAGGTGACAGAGGAATTGGTGGCAATAATCTCACCAGCAATCTCTCAAATACAGACATCTTTGGGCATCTTAGGAGCTCTTGAGGTATCCAATAGCTCAGTGCAAAGTTGGGGAAATATCCCCGGTTGCACGTCACCCAGGTCATGGTAGCTCTCCAGTGGGCAAGGTGCTGTTCTGGATTAAAGTGGCTCTGACTGTCACTGTGGTTGAGTAGGTCCTTTGGGACAGACATGGACACATCATGTCATAAAAGCCAAAGGAGATGAGCTGGGAGCAGCGTCCAAGGACAGCCATGGATAGCAGAGTACTCCATCCTACACATCTCCAAGTCCCAGTGGTTAGTCCTTGGGACTGAGGGGGGTCAGTCTGGCCCCATTCAGATCCAGCTCTTTCATCTGGGACAGATGCTTCCGGTCTGAAGAGTACTTTGCACTCAAGAGATATTTCCTGATGAATAAACTTAACACTAGACTATTTGCAGTAAAGTGTTTACGGAGCCAACTGACAGTTAAGCTTTCCAGTCAGTTACTGAGAGTCTTCAACACCCAAGCACCACTTTCTGGTGGTCTCGGGGGAAATAGGCACTGTCCACTGAAGGTGAAAGCCAGGCTTGGCTGAACTTAGTTCAGCCATGCTTGCTTATCATGACTCCACCTCATCGTGACTCCATTTGTGGCCCGCTGTTGCCCCTTGGTCCTCTTCATACTTCTGGTATAAACCGCCAAGGATCACCTCTTCAGTCAATCTACAACCACCTGCCTCTGTGCATGCTTCAAACAATCTTCAACCAACCCAACCCACAGGTTTACACCCCCTACCATTTACTATATAAATGTCTGTACTGTGCATTAAAAGGGGAAGAGATCTCGAAACGTTCCTTGGAGTCTGCGTTGTGACTCTGCACACTCATCCTACTGGTCCTAGTTTCCATAACCCCCAAAAGCACAAGTAGTGGCGTCCAAACGTGGGACTTGTGTATACCAGTTAAACAATTGAAGTGTCGGGTGAATGATCACTCACAGGTAAAATTCTTTAGTTGATTATACGATTTCACTCTCTCAGCCACGAGAAAGTAATATGGGAAAGCTTGAGTCAGGGGACTAATACGGGAAACCTTGAGTTAGGTGAGATCTCCCCTCTAAAAGATGGGTAATATAGACAGAAAATCTCAGGTGTTCCTCCTTACATTAACCCTTAATTTTTTACCCACCTCTGCAATAATTCAGTGTTTAATCCTCCCTGCCAAAGATGGCCCTGACCCCGTTTCTCTTCTGAATTCTTCATAGTTTTATTGCCAAATGTCCCTCCCTGTCTATCGATAAATCCGCCTTCTGCACCTTGGCTCCTCCTAAGCCACCTAAGGTCTCACAGCAGGAAAGAAAATGATAAACGAAGTCCCTCCTCCAACATGGCGACCGC
The DNA here is from genome assembly GCA_004026965.1 of Petromus typicus. Taxonomy (NCBI): domain Eukaryota; kingdom Metazoa; phylum Chordata; class Mammalia; order Rodentia; family Petromuridae; genus Petromus; species Petromus typicus. The sequence continues at coordinate 10,990 of PVIR01014407.1, read as the reverse complement.
CTTACAGGGCGCTGCTAACTTCCGGTTCTGGAAAGCGTAGCTCCTCTTCTGCAAATTTTCCCAGTCCTAAACATAAGCTGTTTCTAAAGTGTCTGCCCCTAGTCTTTAAAAACCTCCTCTTGCCTCAGGCAATTCCTGAAGCACAGAGGCAGCTTAGCTATCTCTTGATGCTGTGAAAGCTTTGCAAGAGGTTAATTCTGAACTTCAACATGCATTGTTAATGAGGTACAATCCTTCCCTTCCTTTGCTGGGGTTTATTCTGCATCAGTATCCCCAAATTCCACTGGCCTATCTGTGGTAAAACCAAGGACCTATAAAATGGATACATTGGTCAGCCAGCTCTTCCCATAAAAAGATATGTGACTTTGTTACTGATGTGGAAAAGTTCATCCTAAAATTAAAAAAAAAAAAGTGCCTTACAAGTCTTTGGCACAGAACCTGATACTATTGTGCTACCTATAAAAACCTGTCTTCTTCTTTCTCTTTTGTTCTCCAAAGCCACATTTTGTGTTATGCTGAAAAGATATCCAGGCCCAACAGATAACTATTATCCCAAACATAAGTTGTTAACAAGACTTGTGAGCTTTCCCTTACAATTCTTTAATACAATTTCCACTCAGGCTGTCCCTAATGCCCCACCTGTCTTCATGGATGGCAGTCCTTTTAAGTATGGATTTGTTGTAATGGACCCCAAAACAAAGAATAAGTCCACATTTAAAATTCAGAAAACTTCTTATAGTTCGCCCCAAGTAAAAGAGATAGTGGCTATTGTGATGGTCTTAGAGAATTTTGCTGATTAAAGCTTTACAGTTCATACTGTGCAAGCATATTGCCCGGACTTCCTCATGCTACTGAGCACTAGGAACCATTAAAAGGCCCTTCTTGCTTCCCACTAGTACTGTGGAAAGACCCCCTTTCCCTCAGGACGCTGAACAACTTGTGTGAGTTCCTGCAAGAAATATCAGACTGTACTCCACCAACCCACAAGATGGCTGTGATGATGTTGGAAGACACCTAAACCTGTCCCTGAACACATGATGGTTGTTTTGCTCTGCGCTACTTTTACCGTTAATAGTGCTAGTTAAGATATGCAAATGTGAGGGGGCCGGGGAGTTAGCTCGTGGTTCCGGCGCCTGTCTTGCAAGCGCAAGGGCCCAGGTTCAATTCCCTGGTAACCACATAACAATACTGGGTGTGGAGACCCACGCCCAGCAGCAACCAGTACCACATACCACAGTGCCGGGCGTGGTGGCTCACGCCTGTAATCCCAGCACTCGGGAGGCAGAGGCAGGAGGATTGTTGTGATGTGAGTTTGAGGCTGAGCTCAGGGCCAGCCTGAACCACAAAGCGAGACCCTGTCTCAAAAAACCTAAAAAAAAAAAAAAAAAAAAATTGTCCCTTGTCTCTAACCCCCCAATAACTTAACAGTGTTCCATGTAGGTATCAAGTGCCTTTATTTCTCCTTATTCTAATAATAGAGATCTCTATTAATTGATCTATGAAAAGTTTGTCTGGTCTTAATTACAATTAGAAGCCTAAAAATTATAAAAGATATATTTAAATTTGGCCAAATATATTTGAGTGTACTCTAATTTTATAAATTGTCTTATATGTTTGTCAGTTTTTCTGTCTAGTTGTTTTGTTTCAGCTCAAAATAATTTTCCTTTTAATCTTAATTTTTTTTCCCTAAAAGATATGCACCTACAATTAAGTCAGATAAATGTTTTTAAAGGCAGGCTGGGGATTTAGCTCAGTGGTTCCGGCGGCGCCTGTCTTGCAAGCCCAAGGACCCGGGTTCGATCCCCTGGTAACCACATATAATACTGGGTGTGGAGACTCACATCCAGCAACAATCAGTACCACATACCATAGTGCCGGGAGTGGTGGCTCACGCATATAATCCCAGCACTCAGGAGGCAGAGGCAGGAGGATTGCTGTGATGTGAGTTTGAGGCTGAGCTCAAGGCCAGCCTGAACTACAAAGCGAGAACCTGTCTCAAAAAAAAAAAAAAATGTTTTTAAAGGCATGCCTTTATTCTTATAGGGTGCTAGTTGATTTAAGTGATGCTCAGATTTATGGCACAAAAGCACTGTGTGTCTTCCCTTAATTGCTATAATTCAAACAAATTATATTAGCTACAGATAGTTTATTTATTGCCACAGTCTGTTTTTTATAATAAATGAATAAATAAATAAGTAAATATTCTCTGCTTTAAAGAAAAAAACCTTAAAGTTGGGGATACTGCTAAGTAAAACTCCCCTTGGTGAACAGAGGAGCAGCTGCCCAGAGTATAATTATTCTGGTCTTCGTTCACTAATGAGACTGCCAATATTTTCACAACCTTATGGAAAACTCACACCAACAAAAACTGCCTCATTGTTATTGCAAATTGGTTGCATTGGTCATCATCAAATGTTTTACCTCTAAAAATGTGGTTGTAAATATTTATATTGGTCAAATTCTAAATGTATTATAATATGTTTACATTGGTTATCTTCAAAATACTAATTTCTTTGAAAAAGAGGGGGGTGTTATTACAAAGATGCCTGTGGTACAAAACTACATTGAAAGATGTCAGGTTTTATATAATTGTGATACATGTTATAGCTGCTTTACTGGAGTACAAGATGTATTTATGCTCCATAATTACGAGTCTTTAAGCATTGTGTATGATATTCACCTTTTGATTCAGACATCTGCCTAACCCTTTGGTAAAGCAAGTACCTCTAGAAATGGCTATTTTACAGTAGAGACTTTTAAGTACACCACAAAGATTATAAAACAATTGTTATACTAAAGTATTATATATAGTTCTTCAGTTAAAGCCCTTTTATATTAACATTAAACAGTTACTCAAACACTAAAAAAACTATGATTAGCAACTGTAAGAGGTGCCTAACTATGTTTTTATATCTAAATGTTTTTGATACAGTAGATTTATATTAGTATGATCTTCTCTCCTGGGTGTTTAACAACTGAAGTTTAAGAGACCAAAACTAAAAAGGTAACTGGGCTAAAAAAGCAGCCAATATTTTGGCCCCAGCCCTCCAGGGCCAACTACAATTGAAGACCTAAGACGTAAAGGAAACTTCTCCACAAGATCCTATAATTTTACAAAGGTGTGCCAAAGGAATGCTACCTGGCAAAAATTTCCCTTGCTTTTGCAAAAATAAAAACAACATTGGTCAAGCAAGGCCATGGCATATCCTAATGGCTGACACTAACAGATAAGCTGAGAGATCGAACTGTTCCGAGGTACTGCCTGAAGAGACTTGTTTGACTTTGTTAGATAGTAAGAGATTAACTTTATATTTGTTGTTGGTTTTTTTCATTTTGTTTTGTTTTTTGAGACAGGGTCTCGTTTTGTAGCTCAGGCTGGCCTTCAGCTCAGCCTCAAACTCACATCACAGCAATCCTCCTGCCTCTGCTTCCCAAGTGCTGGGATTACAGGTGTGAGCCGCCACGCCTGGCACTGTGGTATGTGGTACTGATTGTTACTGGGGTGAGTCTCCACGACCAGTATTATTATATGGTTACCGGGGAATTGAACCCGGGCCCTTGCGCTTGCAAGACAGGGGCTGGAACCACTGAGCTATATCCCTGGCCCGAGATTAACTTTATTTAATATAGATCTCACTATAACTTTTTCTTAAACATCCAGTAGAAAGGTATATAAAAAATTGTTTTTACTTGCTTACTATTGACTACAGGCTGCCAAATTCTAAGTAATCATACATTAATACAACTAAGGTGCTAAACATTTTGTTTTTTTAATATCCATCAGAAATTAATCATTATAAAAAGTGTCTACAGCTCTTTAAATCAATCTTTTAATTGGTAAAGTTCATTGTATATTTGTCTTTGCATTTGTATTACAATAATATACTTTTGGCTGAGGTTTTGGAGTCAAAGACAAAGAGGGATGTGAAGGTGAAAGCCAGGCTTGGCTGGACTAAAGTTCAGTTCTGCTTGCTCATCGTGACTCCACCTTGGCCAAAACAAGGATTGCCTTTTCAGTCAATCCACAGCCACCTGCCTCTGTGCATCCTTCAACCGATCTGCGACCTACCTGACCCATATCTTTATGTCCTCTACCGTTTACTATATAAATTACTGTATTTCGCATTAAAAACAGAATAGTTGTTGAAACATTCCCTGGAGTTTGGATGGTGATTCTTCACACTCATTCTACTGGTCCTAGTTTCTGTTACCCTCAAAAGTACAACAGTCCACGTAGGGTCCTCAGAGGCAGAGGTGAAGAATGAACTCAGTTACACACATTTCTGCTTGAGGCACTACATTGTACTTATTGGAGAATTGGAAAATGGTAAGTTTTTGGCCCAGGTAAGGGACCAAAGAAGCCATGTCTGTCACACTTTGAGAGTGACACACTTTCACTTCCTGACTACAGTTCAGCTCTAGTATTTTCAGGTCACCCATGAAGATGTAGAAGGGCATCTCCTCTTCATCTGTCACAGCACAGGTGAACCAAATGTCTCCTCATCTGGGTCCACTCAAAGAGGTCAGTTTGGAATACACTTAAGAGTTCTGCTCGTGAAGAGAAGGTCCGCCATTGCCTTCAAGAGCTGCTTCTTACCAGTCACCACTATTCTTACAGTCGGCCACTATTCAGTTCCACTGTTGGCACCTGGTGACCATGTGTGAGCTGTGGCTCAGCCCTTACAGTCCAGGAATCCCAGGGTCAAAGCTAAATGGGCCAAAATAGTCAAGGTCTTTGTGTACAGCAAGGAAACCACTGCTAAGTGTCCACCTTGTAATAAGCTACATTTACTGAAGCTCATGGGACAGTAGCAGGGACGGGCTGAAAGAAAAGGAACTCTCAAAGAAAGCCTAATGAGCCTCAACACAGCTCAGGCTTCCAGCATGTAAAGGGCCAGATCCTTGTAACTTCAGATGTCCCTCATGGTAGGGAGTCACCTTGCGGGACACTAGGAGGATGGTTGGGGGGTGGCTCCTCAACAGACAGATTGCCTCAATAGCTGCAAATATTTGGGCAACCTCAGAGTCTCAAATCACCCTGGGGAATTCCACAGTTGACACTGAAGACCAGGCCTCAGCACGAGCCCTGCTTTACCAGGGGCCTCACTATTTCTTCTAGCTGGTCCTATCATCAATCTTGGGAGGCTGGCAGCAGGCTGCATGTGATCAAGAACTTCTGTAACAAAGATGAGTAGATGAGGTGAGAGGTGCTGAGGGTGGCGGCTGCTCTCAGCCCACAGCAGCAGGGGAGCAGCTGCTGTGTGGAAAAGCACCACTGCAGGGTGAGGGCCCTGGCTGGAATCTGGGTTTGAAGGTGTCTGCGGCGAGTTCAGCTCTGTCGTCCAAAAGGTTCTGAGCTGCCAATCCAGTCTCCACCATCTCCCATTCAGTCTCGCAAGGCTCACATCACAATCTAGATTTTAACTATGTCCAGAAACACAAAGTTGGATATTTGTATAGGGTAACATGATATTTTCATACATGTATATGCTGTGCAGTGTCTAAATCCTGCCTGTGTCCTCACACATCACTGCCTTGTGGAAAAGATGTTCAGAATCTTCTAGTCTTTTGAAACATACAGTGCACTACTGTTACCGATAGTTATCCTATTGTGTGCTAGCCTACTAGACTTTCTCACTTCTGTGTAATGTAACTTAATGTCCATCAATAAACCTTTCCACAGCTTTTCTCTTCCCAGCTATTGGTAACTACCATTCCACCTTCAATTTCTACCTGATCAGCTTTTTAGATTCCACACGAGGGAAGTTATGCAGCACTTGTCTTCGGTTTCTGGCTTATTTTATTTAACATAGTGATCTCTAGTTGCATCCATGTTGTCACAAATAATGGTTTGGTTCTTTTTTTTATAGCCAAGTATTAATCCATTGTGGGTATGGATCCTACATCATCAGTTCATCGGTTAATAAATACTTGGATTGTTTCCATTTCTTGGCTATTATGAATCGTGCAGTCTTTCTTTTTGGGTTTCTGACCACACCAGACATCACACTAAATGTAAACAAATGAATGCTTTGGGGGGGCATGTTGGTGAGGGTGGCGATGCCCAGCGTGTGACCTTGGAGGACATTCACCATGTGCAGTATGTTCTGGGTGGCCTGGGAAAATGTGATAGAAATCTCGATAGAATTTCAGTCCTGAAGGTTGGACTCAGGGGCAGCTGAGCAAGTATTACTGCACCCACCAAGGCCCAGCCTCAGAACCAAATAGAAACAGAGGCTGGATCATGGAAGAAGACAGAGCCGTCCACAGCTAGCTCATGAGGACAGGAACCAGCTGAGGACAATCAGACCTGTGTCCAGCAGAGCCATTTCTGTTGACCATGGCTCTTGTACTAGATGTCCCTATCAGGAAGAGGTGTAGACAATTTTGCACTGACTGAGTTTAATTTCTGAGTCCTCTGTGTTTAAACAGGAAGTTACTAAGTTAGCTTAGACCTACAACATATATACAGACACTTTGCCCACGAATTCCACCAGACAAAAACTCTTATGATATCTAAAATCAAGTGTTTAAGAGTCCTATGACTTGAAAAATAGCATAGGTAGCAAAACAAAATTTAAAAAATGCCTTCTGTCTAAAAATCCCTATAAATTGATATGGTGCAGCAGGTGCCACCTTCACAGTTCAGTTCATAAACAATCGTTCATCAGAGTTGCAGCTGCTTGTTGGAATTGCAGCTGGGTTGAACTTTTGGCCAGAGTTGGCAGTGCCCAGAGAAGCAGGTGGCAGGGCGGGGGAGGGGGAAGACCTCGGCTCGGTTACATAAGCAAGCAGTTGGTTTTGTTCTCATGGGACAGTGAGGTGAGGCTGTGGCAGGGGCTGCTTCAGGCTGGATTTTGATGTGCACCTGAGTGACCCTGGGAGACCTCAGGATCTCAGTGCTTGTGAATCTTACCACTTTAGTTCTCTTTGGTTTTGCAAGAGTGTGGGTGAGATGTGTGGTTCAGCCGTAGACAGAGCATTGTGACTTGGAGGACAATTAGAAATTCAGGTTTGAACAAGAGTCAGGGAAAGGGGAAACTTCTAGGTCTCGGAGTGGGATGGGAAAAATAGAAGAAATGAAACAAGAGAGAGAATTGGGGTGCTTCAGAGGGAGGAACCCATTGACCAGATCCAGTTGCTCACCTAGTTGCTAAGCAGATGGTATGGTGAATCGTGCAATGTATGGGGGCCTGCAGCATCTTTTTCATTCAAATGAGGAGAGTCGTGAGAACTGGAAGCCACAGAGACCTGGCTGGAGTGCGTCCCACAACCTTGGCTGGAAAGTGGACGGGGCCCCAGGGTGTACATCAGTGTGTGCAGACCTGAATTGCAGCGTAATGGTTCTAATAGAGTTCACAGGATCTGGAATGAGACTGGAGGGCAGGGATGGGGCCCGTGCTGCCTTCTTTCATTAGGCCCACCCACTTGTGTGGTTGATGCTCAATAGATATGCTTAATGAGCATATCTATTAGGTCGTAGTTTTCTCAATTTACAAAAAAATTGAAACCTCTCTACATGGCTTGCTATATGAAAAGAAACTGTTTTCCATTTTCAGGTATAGCACATGACAAGAGAATCATCGGGCATTTAGAAGCAGTGTTTGGGGCCTCACTGGAAGGGGAGGTATTGGGACGGGCTTGTGGCCGAGTCAGACATGGGGAAGAGCACATGAGAGATGCCCTCGTTTTTGCAGCCTCACACTCTCATGAGTCGGGATCCTCCAGACAATGGACCTTAAGGATGCTGCTCTGCAGGCTCCGCCCTCTTCTCAGGCCGCCACCATTACCGGCCAGGCACATGTCCCTTTCATTTCGAGTGTTGCTCACCAAATACTCCTGTCCCCTGAAGTCAGAGCAGAATCAGTGGAAAGGTGGAACAGGAGTCAGCTCAATTAAAAGGCAAAGTCCAAAGAGACCAAACCTCTGAGAAGACAGCTTACTTTGTAAGAAATCATGTCATTTGATGGTAGAAAGAGCCTATATTGAAATTTCCAGGGGATAATCTAAAGACATGATTTAGATTTGCACCTGCGTAGTTCTTCTGTTACTTGTAGCCACCACGTTATTATGACAGTAAGATTCATCTATGCCCTGTGTGGCAGTGTGGAGAGTCCATGATTTAGATTTGCACCTGCGTAGTTCTTCTGTTACTTGTAACCACCATGTTATTATGACAGTAAGACTCACCTATGCCCTGTGTGGCAGTGGGGAGAGTCGTAGCTAAGCTTTCCTGGACCTGGGCTCGTCACTGAAAATCCACTCACTTCCCTGGGCTTCAGTCTCCTTCTTTGTAAAAGAGAACATTAGGTCACTCTAAATGTGTTTGTAAGCATTATGGTTAAAGTCACTTGAGAGGGAGAGTTATAATTATTTATAATAAACTAGCTCTAGGAGAGATTGTCACACATGGAAACTGTACAAAACACTCAAGTTTTTAATTTACTTCACATGTTGTTTAGCTTCTTCTCTTTCACGTCAGATATGATTGGGGGGTGAGGCCAAGTCTCAAAACCAAAGAAAGATATCAGTGAAATGTCTGATAAACTGTGAGCCCTACCCAGTCTCCTGATAAAATATTTACATTTCCACTTATTATTGACATCAAGAATAAATATTAATGTAATACTGCATACTGAGGGAAATGTGTTTCAACAGGAAAAAAAGGCTTACCAAGCCTTGATAAGAGGCAACTTGAGCCATATTTCTGCTTTCCCAGAGAAATTTAGGTTCCGTTGCTATTGGTTCCTATTGATTTTTTTGCTAAACTTCCTCAACAATCCTACACAATTTTACCTCTCTAATATTTTCTAAATAATATCCTTATGGGATATTTTGAAGTATAAATGTTTGAAAGAATCTTAATGACAGTTGCTCATGCCTATCAGTGGAGTAAACTTGTTGTCAAGTGGGGGGACTTGTAACTAAATAGGGACTATGGGAGCTGAAGTATAAATTATCAAAATCCCATACAAAAAATAAAAATAGTTCTTGAAGACCTGGGATACCCTGAATGAAAGAGAAAAAATGATAAAGATGCCACCAGGAAGGAGAGCCAAAGAAAGGACCAGGGATATTAGTAAAATTAAGACAAATTGAGATTGCAAGAGTGGGTGTGATGCCTGGTAGAAAAACTTAAGAAGAGAGATCAGGCCTTCAAGGTCCTCTCATGTAATCTACGTCAGGTATCTGTACCATTTTACTAGAGATAATGTTAATGTGAAGACTATACTAGCATTCTAGAAAATCTGAAAAGCTGGAAGAAGATGGCCACCATCGCATCACCTGACTCTGTTACAAACCTCTTCATGCTCCTTTTTGTCTGCCTGGGAGACCAGCATCGCGGGCCCACGGCGTGTCGTGCAATTGAGCTGAGAGCAGTTGAACAGAGGCAGGAGAGTTCTCAGCTAAAAGCAGGATGTAGCTTTTTAAAGTCCAAAGGCGTTCTGTCCCCTTCTGTCATAAAGACAAAAGTTAGCCAAGGAAGACAGACATAGACCCTTGCTGGCCCAGAATCCGAGAAATCGCCAGCAACAGTCTTAGTTATTGGGCCTTTCCCAAAGTTGCTACTCAGACTGGAGGTCACTTTTGGGATCACTTTTGTCACAACTGACTGCTCTTTGTGAAGCTGCCTCTCTAGGGCTCTTCTGTATACGTGAAATACTGTCACTTAGGATAATTCATTCCCAGAACCGAGTCACGTGGAGGGTTCAAGATTGTGTGATGTGTGCGTGCCTTCTGCACACTCAGATGGCACAGCCCACCCAACCCAGTCTCCACAGTGTTGTACCAGGGACTATAGGCAAGTGTAACACAATGGTAAAGGCGGACCTATACTTAGCTAAACATAGAAGAGGTGTGGTCAAAAAAGTGATACCAAAGATAACGAACAGTGTACCTGTGTATGGCACTAACATGGAAGGGGCTTTGTGACTGAAGGTGGCCCTGGGAGGCCCAGTGACAGGTGGGGAGTGAATGTCCAGGATAGCCCTGGGCCTTCCCTGCTGCAGACTGTATATGCATGACACATTTTGACTGCACTGTATTTATAAAAAAATATATTTTCTTTTTATTAATACATTTATCTGAGCACACTATAACATTTTTACTTTATGAACTTTTACATGTTTTTAGCTTTTTAAAATATGGCTTAAAATACAAATGCTTTGTATATATCTCCTCAAAGTGTTTTCTTTCTCCATAGCTTCCCTCTCTCAGCATATTTTTCTGTTTAAACCTTTTAAACTTCTGTAACACTGAGGGCCAGCCTGAGCTACAAAAGTGAGACCCTTTCTCAAAACAACAACAATGACAACAACAACAACAACAAAAAGCTAAGATGTTCCAGGTATGGTGGCTGTTGACTGTAATTCCAGCCCTTGGGAGGCAGAGGCAGGGGATTGCTGTGATTTCGAGGCTAGCCTGAGCTACATAGTGAGTTCAAGACCAGGCTGAACTACAAAATGAGACCTTGTCTCAAAAAACTAAAAAAACTAAAGTAAACCAAAATAAAACAAAACTAAGACACACATTAGCTTAAGCTGACCAAGGTGCAGGCCCAGCAGTATCAGCCTCTCCAGCCTCTGCTGCTTCCCCCTGAAAGGTAATTAGGGTCAGTATCAGTTATAGAGATGTTGTCTTCTGTGACTGTGATGGAATGCCTTTTATCTAGGCTGTTGGACAGTTAACTTAAAAAAAAATAAATAGAAGTACTTTCAAAAACATGATAAAATTGGGCCAGGGAGTTAGCTCAGTGGTTCCAGCGCCTGTCTCGCAAGCGCAAGGACCTGAGTTCGATTCCCCAGTAACCACATAACAATACTGGGTGTGGAGACCCACACCCAGCAGCAACCAGTACCACATACCACAGTGCCGGGCGTGGTGGCTCACGCCTGTAATCCCAGCACTCGGGAGGCAGAGGCAGGAGGATTGTGATGTGAGTTTGAGGCTGAGCTCAGGGCCAGCCTGAACCACAAAGCGAGACCCTGTC
>PVIR01014406.1:0-40292 GCA_004026965.1 Petromus typicus | reverse complement strand
ACCCAAGTGTCCATCAACTGGAGACTGGATAAAAAAGCTGTGGTTCTTCTACAGAATGGAGTACTACTCTGCCATAAAAAATGATAAGTTTGAATCATTTCTACTTAAATGGACATACCTTGAGGATATCCTCATAAGTGAAATAAATAGGTCACAGATAGATACATATCGCATCTTTTCTCTGGTATGAGAAAATGAACATGTAAATGAGTCCTAGCATTGTATGTTATATATTGTGAAATAGAAAATGCTCAATGTAAAATAAGGTGAAAGGGGATAATGTTGAGATTGTAACAAAAACGTAAGGAAACAAATTTTTTGTATATGGGGGGGTGGTAGGGTGGGTAGGGCTATGGGAAAAAATGAGAATTAAGTTGTGTCTTATACTGGTACAAATCCCCATTATGGAGTGCAATCATCATGTGTATATTTAATGTACCAATAAAGATTTAAAACAAAAGGGTTGTTCCATTAGTAATGCTTGATCATAAACATTTTGATCTCTACCTATTATCTTCCTTGCCACACACCTGGGTCAACACAGATCAGAAAATCTATTCAGCCCATGAATGTCAACAGGAATTTAAAATGGCATCTCTACCAGAGGAAATGGAATCTCCCAGAATGGGTCCACTCTCTAATATCAATCAAACTCTGAAGCCATCTCCAACCCTTTCCTTTCTCTTACCTTTTTATTGAATCCCTGAGCAAGCCTGTCCCCCTGAAGAGATCCTCATTCTCTTTTAAACACTACATATGCTTTCTTTTCACTGCCATGTTATTTTAAAGCTCTTACTATCTAAACTCCTGCACTGGTGGATGACTGTGTCCATTTAAGGGTATGTTGATGAGCAAGAAAAGTTTTCAGGTTTTTGTCATTGGAAACTCCAGCATACTTTGACATGTTCCAGTTTTAGTCAAAGACACTTCATTTAAAAGCAGGCAGTGCATGTATCCCTTTAATATGTCTTGTTTCTCTCTCTGTCACTCCCTTTAGGTATATACCATGCATAGTCTTCATCAGCCTGATGCCTTCTACTATCTGTATGTCTTTATATCACATCTGTCCTCTACTGTTACCTTTACTGAGCTGATATCTATGAGTTTGCAATTCTCAGGTTTTTAGATTTCCATGACAGTTCTAACTCAATCTTATAAATATTTATATTCCTTATACTTCTTTGATTTTTTCTGTCATTCTTACCTAAGTAAGGCCCAGGATATCTTTCACAAAGTCTGTGAATGTTCTTTAGAGGGAATATTCTAGAAGCATCATCTGGAATGTGAAACTGGCTTCTTCTGAATAATGAACATTTTCCTCTCAAAACGTAAAAAATAATTTTGCCTAACATTTAGTCATTCCCAGTTCTGTAACACAATGCTATTTTTGTCTGAGCCTTTTGAATGGGTGTTCAGGATGTCATTTTAATTTAGCACCATCATCACTAAAAGAGCAGCTGTCCAGGATTCAGAATTCTAAAGGATTTTTTTAAAATGTTTTTAAATAGACAGAATTTCTGAGTGCTGCATTGGCAACAAAAATGTGCATGTTTGTACATGGGGAATGATTTTCCTTTAGGTTTTGGTATTTACAAGTGTATTTATAGCCTTTTTTGAGGTCAATACACTTGTATACAATAGATTGTTATACACAAACCTACTCACAAATATACACACATTCACTTACTCTTTTTCTGAAGAAGACAGATCAGACATAGAATTATTGACCACGCTTATTTTGAAACAACACTTAAAATTGTTAAGATTTATAGCTCAGAACCCTGGTTCCATGAAGAACTGAGTCAGTATGAAACAATGATTTCAGTTACAATCGTTATTAAACATATATGCAGGAAAATCTCACATCATATTTGCCATCTATATGATTGTAGGAAAACTATTAGACTTTTCTTAACATAGTGTCCTTGTAGACAAAATGCAGTTGTATCAAGTATTTATTTCTGTGTAATAAAGCATCTCACCCACTAATACTTTAAAAGAAAAAACATTATAGTTATTAATCTAAACAATTCTGTGTCCTCAATGGCGCATGAGTCCATTGACAATAGTGGTTATGACTAATATAGACAGACGTGGTGCTCTCATGTTTTCCTGTTCTTGATTCATTTATTCTTTTCTTTTGCCCTTTTCTGTTGAGTCTCATGGGTTTGTAATTTTCATTCCTTTTCTCCAGATAACTTTTAGAATTGGAGGCAAGTTCTGTATCTGTGACATTTTACAGGTGTTCTTTGTCATGGGAATATCTTATTTCCCCCTCAATTTTGAAGGATAGTTTTGAAGGATAGAACATTCTGGGTTGTAAGTCATCTTCCTCCTAGGCTTGAAACACTTCACTCCAGGCTCTTTTGAATTGAATGCTTGAGTTGAAAAGTCTGCTGCGATCCTGACAGGTTTCCTTTGGTATGTAATTGTTTTCGTTTCTCTGTTTGCTTTCAGTATTTTATTATTTTATTGGATATCTGGAACCTTTAAAATTATACCTCTAGGTGTGTATTTCTTCATATCACAGCCATGGGGCATTCTATATGTTTCATACATTTGTATGTCCAATTCTTTTCCTTTTCCTGTGAAGTTTTCTGCTGTTATCTCTGTAAATATATTTTTATGAATATTGTATTGCCTCTTGCCACCTCAGTGACTCCAATTAATCTTATATTATTCTCTTTTGAAATATCCATGAGCTAAAGCTAGATGTACCTCTGTCACAGTGTACCAAGCTAAAATCAAAGTGGATTAGAGACATAAATATTAAAACACAAACACTAAACAGGCTGAAAAACAGGTTAGGTAAAACTGTATAGGGAAAGACTTCATGAAAAAAACCTCTATAGCATGAGAACTGGCAGAAGAAATCAACAAATGGAATTTCATTCTATTAAAAAGCTTCTACACAGCAAAGGAAAAAAAATGATCAAAAAGGCAACCATCAATATGGGAAAGTATCTTAACCAGGTGTTTATAAGGCAAAGGACTACTATAGAATATATAAGGACCTTAAAACTCAGCCCTTCCAAATTTAAAGATCCAATTCAAAAATGGGCATCTAAAATGAACAGATATTTTTTAGAGGAAGAAGTAAAAGCACCTAAGAAGCATATGAAGAAATGCTCAAGGGCCGGGGATTTAGCTCAGTGGTTCCAGTGCCTGTCTTGCAAACGCAAGGACCCGGGTTCGATCCCTGGTTAACCACATACAATACTGGGTGTGGAGACTCACCCCAGCAGCAACCAGTACCACATACCACAGTGCCGGGCGTGGTGGCTCATGCTTGTAATCCCAGCACTCGGGAGGCAGAGGCAGGAGGATTGTTGTGATGTGAGTTTCAGGCTGAGTTCAGGGCCAGCCTGAACTACAAAGTGAGACCCTGTCTCAAAAAAAAAAAATGCTCAAGTTCACTGATAATTTGAACCATGTAGTTGAAAATAACACTTAGATTTCATCTCATTCCACAAAGAATGGATGCTTTTTCAGAATTAGCCAGCAACAAATGTTGGCGAGGCTGTGGAGAGAAAGGAACCCTCCTCCACTGTTGGTGGGAGTATAGACTCATACTACCCCTGTGGAGATCAGTTTGAAGATTTCTCAGAAAACTAGAATTAGATGTCCTGTTCAAGCTTGCTAGTCCTCTGGTAGGTATATATACAAAAAAATTAAAAGATTCATATCATATCACAGTGACATATGTACACCATGTTTATAGCAGCTCAGTTTGCAACAGTTAAATCTTGGAAATGACCCAAATGCCCATCAACCAGAAACTGGAAAATAAGATGTGGTTCATTTATAGAATGGAGTATTACTCTTCCATAAAAATTGATAGGATTGAGTCATTCATACTGAAATGGATGCATCTTCAGAATATCCTCAGAAGTGAAAGAAATAGATCACAGAAGTGTAAATACCGTATATTTCCTCTGTTATGAGAAAGTGAAGACATAAATTATTTCTATTATGTATAGTAGATATTGTGAAATAGAAAGTATTTAGAAGGAAATATTGTATAGGTATAAATAACAAGGGCAAAAATAATGTGATGATAATTAAAGAAAAGGATACAAAGCCTAAGAATAGAGGTGGTGGTGAGTTGGAGAGTGGGTAGGGTAATGGGAAAAATGGGAATTAATTTGTGTCATATACTGGTATGAATTCTCACTGTTGAATGTGATGATGGTATGCATATATAATGTATCAATAAGGACTTGATTCAAAAAACCTAACGAAATTCTAACTCACAATTCTCAGTCTAGCAATTTGTGTTAGACTCTATTTAGTAGTTCTCCACATCTTGTTTGATCACCATTATATATTCTGATCTGCTACAGTCTAGATAGCAGGCTACTTTCAGAGTGGCTTTAGCCAGGAAATCTTGATTGTGTGTCTCCATGTGGTCTCTCATTCTCTTGTAGGAGAGCTCAGTTTGAATCACATGAAAACAATGGCAAAGGGGAAATACAGTTTTTATAAACCTTAGTCTCTAAAGTGATACAGTATCATTTCTGCTGCACTTTATTGAGAAAGTCAAGAAAAAGAGAACACCTATGTTTAAAGGGTAAGAATATAGACTAAATTCCACCTCTTGAGAGAAACAATAGCAAAAATGTTAAAAAGGATATTAGAGATATATCATCAATCAATATATCATGAGAAAAGTAAGAACAATTTTACCTTAATACTATAATGCAAATGAAGTTCTTAGCAGACTTTCTGACATTTTTAAATGCTAACTAATTGTTCATTGTCACTATGACATAAGTAAGGTTCCATAATGAGAGAGGACTTTTACTGGTGGTACAAGATTTTACATGAAGTCCCTGAATTATTAAACTTCTGTGGGAAATGAGGGTGACAAATTTTAATCTAGGGACTTTATTTTGAATTAAATTAACCTGTACAGTCTAATCTGTTCCCTAAATGAGTTTCCAGTACACTTGTGATAATTTTTAAGTCCTGTCTGATTATTGAGCAACCAGATACATTATTTATGGATTCTGCCAGGTTAATGCATATGTAAACTGAAAGAAAAATTGGTAGTGGAAAGAAAACCCACGTATTCTAAAAATAGTATTGAACAAATTCACTATGATATGCCACATTTCACTTATTTTCTAAGTCTATAACTCTTCACCTTTTCCAAGAAACATCCTATTGTGACATACTGAGACCACAATCATGATAACAGTTATAACCATCCAAATTTATAAGCATTGTAAGATAAGTCACTCTTAAGAACATGTTCTATTATAATCCACAGACTTTTCATTCTGTATCTTTTAACATGGCTGATGTCAAATAGTTGTAATGGACCAAATAACTCTAAAGAATTTAGAAATGACTGATTAAATATTTCTTCCTTTATAGAGGGGAATCACTGACTGAAAATGAATTTGTAAAATGTCACTTATAATAGAAACGTGTTTATAAGTGTGATAAGAGGTAATAGTACAGATTTATTGAAGAGTAGAAACTAGGATTGCTTTCCAAATTCTAAAAACATGGTGTAGCTGATGCACCTAACATTAAATTCAATTCACAAATTGTTATGGTTATATAATGCAAAAGAACAGTAATATATCACCAAGGCCCTTCTCTGTTGTCTATCAACTACATAAAAATTTCAATTTCAGGGCCGGGGAGTTAGCTAAGTGGTTCCAGCACCTGTCTTGCAAGTGCAAGGGCCCGGGTTCGATTCCCCGGTAACCACATAACAATACTGGGTGTGGAGACCCACACCCAGCAGCAACCAGTACCACATACCACAGTGCCGGGCGTGGTGGCTCACGCCTGTAATCCCAGCACTTGGCAGGCAGAGGCAGGAGGATTGCTGTGATGTGAGTTGGAGGCTGAGCTCAGGGCCAGCCTGAACCACAAAGGGAGACGCTGTTTCAAAAAAAACCTAAAAATAAATAAATAAATAAATAAATAAATTTCAATTTCACACATCAAATTATGCTTCTGAAAATTCTCTTAGAAGTTATATAAAATTTGGTTCATCCCAACCGTACTCATCTTAGAAAAACTTCATTCCTTATGTTATATTAAAAGTAATATTTGATGAGGCAGGAAATTACTTCAGTAATTTGGCCATGCTTTAAATCAGCTATTTATTTATTCAATCCCCAAATCAAAGTTTTTCCTGTCTTCTATTTCTCTAATTCTTTACAAAGCCACTAAATTAAACTTAATTTTTAAAATATTTGATCACTATCCTGCCAAGTTCAGATTTCTTGTTCTTTTTTTGCAGTAAATATATATTGTACTCAATTTGCAAATACATTTTAGTGAGACTCATAGGCAACATATTCTAAACACTGCAATTCACCAAGTTTTAGCATAAACACAACCAATTCCCTTTGCAGATGCATAAAAACTGAGATTGAATGTTCTAATATACATTTCAATTTACAGTATGTGAAGGAGTCATTGGGGTAATATATAGTCTTGATACTTAGTTGAAAGTTGTTATTATGTCTATAAGAAATAACTATAGTCAAATACATCTTTCCCATACATGGTTAAAAATCAGGCATACTTTTACACAAATCTATACTTCTTCTCAGAAGAAAATTATTTATATGTGTACATGTATTTACAGTTTCTCCACATTTATTATTGTTATTGAAGATGTTTATGAGACAAAGTGAAAGTTGCCACAGCTACACGTTCAGTATAATCATTTCATTCAGTACTCAAACTCACTTATCTTCAGTGTTAATGCGGTTAGCTGTACATGGTTATAATGCAGTCCCTCTAACTGGACTATTACAGCCTTTCAGTGGGTCTGAAGGACACACTGGATTAGCTGAGTGTTTTTCCCCCTCACTCCAAGGCCCTAAGGGCTTCACTGAATGATTGCATCATTCTATTAATGAAGTCTCTTGAGAACTTGTAGAAGGCAGCCTTTTAAGATTTAAGATTTCACTGCTGAGTGTGTCACAGCTAGGTTCCTGATACAAAATACTGATTTTAGAGCACTGACCTTCTGATTTTTGAAATATAAGAAAAGAATCATGGAAGTCTAACAATAATTTCTCCATTATTTTGGGTGCAATTATATTATAGTATACATCATTCTAATTTTATTTTTACTCCCACTGCATTGAAGTAAATAATGTATTACATTACATGGTGGTAAACCATGCCTTCGATCCAGTATTCCACTGGCAATGCAATGGAGTTGTATCTTCACTATGAACAATAACGTGATATCAATCTAATTAAATCACTGGAAAGATCTTATTAACTTACTGTTTGCATATGTTCCTAGAAGATGTACCTGAAATCCCTGGGCAAAATCTCAGTTCTATTTGAATAATTTTATTTGCCATTGATATATTTCTCAGTATTGTAAAAGCCTGAGCCATTCTTTGTAACCTTTCTAATTTGGCTACACAGTACCCGAATACCTCCTGTGGTTCTTCTATGCCTTTTTTTCTCACGAATGACAGTTGAAATATCTCACAGGACTGTTTATCTAAAAGAAAAAAAAATTAACATTATGTTTTTATCTCTGAAGATTTTCATGGTTTTTTTTTAGTCTCTAGATAAAGTCAAACTTCCTAACATGGCATTTCGGATCCAAAACATTGTGATTCCTAATTTTATAATTTAATTTTAGTAATTTTCTGTTATTTTCCAACATGTGATCTTTTGAATATATCATGCTTTTTCCAACCCACATGTCCATTGAATATTCTTTCTCTTTACCTAGAATTTGGACATTCTTCTCTTAATGAATTTATATTCCATTTTCCACAATGACATCATTTTTGGCACATTGCTTCAGAAATATTCATTAGCTATCACTTGAGTACTCCTCCTTTTCATATACTCACTTTAGGCTCAATACTTCCTAAACAACTTTATATCTTTGGGCTAACTTTATAAAATATGTACTTACTGTGAGATCTATATTTTCTTCTTCTTCTTCTTCATCTTCTTCTTCTTCTTCTTAAATTTGAGTCTGGGTCTCGCTTTGTAGTTCAGGCTGGCCCTGAGCTCAGCTTCAAACTCACAGAAATCCTCCTGCCTCTGCCTCCCAATTGTTGGGATTACAAGCATGAACCACCATGACTCGCACTGTGGTGTGTGGTATTGATTGCTGGTGGGTGTGAATCTCCAAGCCCAGTATTGTTGTATGTTGTTACTGGAGATCAAACCGGGCCCTTGCACTTGCTAGAAAGGTGCCAGAACCACTGAACTAAATTTTCTGCCCTAGGATCTACATTTACAATACAGAAGGAGCAAAACTCTTTGGTGAAGCTAATTTATGAATCATTGCAGGAAAATTATCCAAAATCAATCTATGTTTCTAATTTTCCTATATATTTCACAGTAATTTCAGTTTTCTCAGAAAGAAAAAATATTAATGAGAATCTGCACTGTGTTGAGAGCATAGATTCAAGTGACAGGCAGTCTAGGATTGAAACGGGCTCTGCTCCTTTGCTGCATAAGTTAAGGCAGAATGCAGGACTTTTTTAAAAAATTGATTTTATTGTTAAACTTAGTATATATATATATAATGATCACACTCAACATAGAGAATTTGTACTGGTATATGACATGACATACTTATTTTTTCACTCTCCCCTGCCGACCCTACAATCTGACACCCTCTATATGCATAAGCTTTGTTTCTTTTTTACCATCACATGTCTTCTTTCCTCTTGTCAATTACCCCTACCTCCCTTTCCACTTCAAATATTTTGTTTCACAATATCTGTCATGCATTCTACAACTCACTTACTTCTTCAGGTTCTGATACCAGAGAAAAGATATGATATTTACATATTTGCCACCTATTTATTTTACTTAAGAGTATGTCCATTGAAATATAAAAGATGCAAATGTATCATTCTTTTATATATATTGGATTGTTCCCAAAATTTACTTATCACAAACTGAGCTGCTATAAACATAGGTGGACATAAATCTCTGAATATGAATCTTTTAATTTTTTCATGTATATCCCTAGCAAGGAAAGAGCAAGGTCATATGGGACCTTTAACCCTAGCTTCTTGAGAAATCTCCAAGCTGATTTCTCCAGTGGTTGTATCAGTTTACATTCTCACCAACAATGGAGAAGGTTACCTTTATCCTTGCAGCCTCACTGATATTTATTGTTATTTACTTTTGAGATAGCAGCCATTCTTGGTGGAGTGAGATGGAATCTCAGTTTTATTTTCATCTGCATCTCTCGAATGACCAGTGATGCTGAGCATTACTTCATGTGCTTCTTAGCTGCTTTTTCTTCTTCCTCTGAAAAGTGGCTGCTCATTTTAGATGCCCATTTTGAATTGCATTTTAAATTTGAAGGAGTTGACTTTTTAAAGCTTCTTATATATTCTAGATAGTAGCCCTTTGTCTGAGAAACAGATGGTAATTTCTTTTCCCTAAATTGTTGATTCTCTTTTCACTCTGCTGGTGGTATGTCTTACTGCGCAGAACCTTTGTAGTAGAATGATAGCCTTTTGGTGATTCCTTTTGCTAGTTCTAATGTTATAGATATTTGTTCAGAAACTTTTTCCCTAAGCCAATGTCTCCAAGAGTTCTACCTAACCTGTTTTTCATCAGGTTTATTGTTTCTGATTTAATATTTAGGTCTCTAATCTATTTTCACTTTAGTTTAGCACATGATGAAAGAAAGCTTCAGTCTTTGCCATGTTGAAGCCCAGTTTTTCCAGCACCATTTGATAAAGAAGCTATCTTTCCTCCACTAAGCATGTTTGGCTCCTTTATCAAAGATGATGTCGCTTCGTGTATCTGGAGTTGTTTCTGCATCTTCTGATCTATTCCACCAATCCTCAGGTCTGTTACTTTGCCAGTACCATGCAGTTTTTATCATAATGACTTTGTAGTGTAGTTTCAAGTGGAGGATTGTGAAAATCACTGCCATTTCCTTTTTGTTCGGAATTGCTTCTGCTATTCTAGGTCTCTTATGGTTCTAGATGAAGTTTTTAATTATTTTCTCTAGATATGTGAAATATATTCTGGGATTTCAATCAGGATTGCACTGAATCTGTATAGCAGTTGTGGCAGTATACCCATTTTGATGATATTGATTCTTAGTAACCAAGAATAAGGAATATCTTTCCATTTTATGATATCCTCTTCAATCTACTTTGTCAGGGTGCTGTAGTTTTCAGGGTAGAGGTCTTTAACCTCCTCTTAGACTGATTCCTAGACATTTCATTTTGGGGGGTTGCTATGGTGAATGGAATTGATTCCTCAATTTGTCTCTCAGTGAGTCTAATATTTGCATATAAAAAGCTTACTCATTTTTGAGCATCATACGGAATGACCTTGTATCCAGTTATGTTACTGAATTTGACAATTAAGTCTAGCAGAGCTTTAGTTGAGATTTTAAGATCTTCTATATAGAGTATCATGTCATCAGCAAATAATGATAGCTTAACTTCTTCCTTTTCTATCTTTACTCTCTTTATTTCTTTATCTTGTCTAATTGCGATGGGAAATATTTCAAGCACTATATTGAACAGGAGAGGTGGCAGTGGGTACCTTGTCTTGTTCCCAAACTCAGTGTGACAAGTTTTAGCTTTTGACCATTTATTGTGATGCTGACTATTGGTTTCTCATAACATTGTTACACATCCTTTTATTCCTAAAGTAAACCATGATAATAAACAACTGGTAGGTTGTACATAATGATGAAATGATGTCTCTTTTGGCAAGAGAAAGAGATTCTCTAAATTACTCTTTATATACTTTTGATATCACCCAAATAGCTATTTGGATGATTTTCTGATATGATGGGATTATAGATTTTATTTCTTCTTTTAATTTTTGCAGTGAATTGAGTAATTCACAAAAAGATTACTTCAATAAATGATTGTAAAATATTATTACTTTGGGTTTTCAAAAATAGTGTTTCTGGAATTTAACAATATGAAGATAGCATAGGGTTCAATTTCAAGTTGTAATAAAAATATTAAAAAATTTCTCAAGAAACCATATATATATTTTAAATAATAAATATATATATTTTAAATAGGTGATTTTATTGGTACATTTTGTATACACATTGTGATCACAATCAACATTGAAAATCTGTATCATTTTCCCCAATTCCTTGTCCACTCCCCACTTTCTGTATACATAGCTTTGTTTCATTTTTAACATCATATTTTTCTCTGACATTTTATACCCCTACCTCCTATACCATTTGTAAATTTTCTATTTCTCCGTTTTTATTATACATTCTGGAATACATTTATATCTTCAGTTTCTAAATTAAGAGATAAAATTGATATACATGATCAAGGTTAAAGGAATGCACAAATAAAACTGAGTGAAATAAGAAAATAATACAAGGAAAGCAAATTATAATATAAAATTTGATTTCCAATTATAAGCAATGAATAGATAAAATACAGTAAAAGAGACAAAGGAAGTTGTTTTTTTAATTTTTTTAAATTTTTATTGGTACATTACATATATGTATCATGATTAAACTCCATAATGGGGATTTGTACCAGTATAAGACACAACTTAATTCTCATTTTTTCCCATAGCCCTACCCACCCTACTGCCCTCCCATATACATAACATTTGTTTCCTTACTATTTTGTTACAATCTCATCATTTTTCCCCCTTCACCCTATTTTACATTGAGCTTTTTATATTTCACAATATATAACATACAATTCTAGGACTCATTTACATCTTTATTTTCTCATATAAGAAAAAGGTGCGATATGTACCTATCTGTGCCCTATTTATTTCACTTATGAGGATATTCTCAAGGTATGTCCATTTAAGTATAATTGATTCAAACTTATTATTTTTTTATGGCAGAGTAATACTCCATTCTGTAGAAGAACCACAGCTTTTTTATCCAGTCTCCACTGGATGGACACTTGGGTTGTTTCCAAGATGTAGCAATCACAAATTTGACTGCTATAAACGTAGGTGCACATATGTCACTGTGATATGAATCTTTTAATTCTTGTGTGTATATACCTAGCAGGGCCACGGCTGGCTCAAATGGGATCTCCAATCCTAGCTTTTTGAGGATTCTCCAAACTGATCTCCACAGGGGTTGTACAAGTCTACAGTCCCACCAACAGTGGAGAAGGGTTCCTTCTTCTCCACATCCTCACCAACATTTGCTGTTGGCTGAACCTGAAATGGCAGCCATTCTATGTGGAGTGAGATGAAATCTCAATGTTGTTTTCATCTGCATCTCTCAAATGACTAATGATGTTGAACATTTCTTCATATGCTTCTTAGGTGCTCTTACATCTTCCTCTGAAAAATATCTCTTCATTTCAGATGCCCATTTTTGAATAGGGTCTTTAAATTTGAGTGGGCTGATCTTTGTGAGCTCTTTATATATTCTAGATAGTAGCCCTTTGTCGGAGGAACAGCTGGTAAAGATTTTTTTTGCCACATTGTTGGTTGCCTTTTTGTACTTCTGGTGGTTTCCTTTCCTGTGCAGAAGGTTCTTAAAAGAATGAGGTCTCATTTGTTGAATTCCTCAGCCAACTCCTGTGGTATACAAGTTTTGTTCATGAAGTCTTTCCCAAGCCAATGTCTTCGAAAGTTTTTCTAACCTGTTTTGCAGAAGGTTTAGAGTGTCTGTTTTAATATTTAGGTCTCTTATTCACTTTGATTTTAGCTTGGTACACAGTGAAAGAGTTAGATCTAGTTTTTGTCTGTGGCAAGTTAAAGCCCAGTTTTTCCAGCACCAGTTGTTAAAGAGGCTATCTTTCCTCCATGGAGGATTTTGGCTCTTTTGTCACAGATGAGGTGGCTCAGTGTATCTGGAGTAGTTTCTGGATCTTCTAGTCTACTCCATTGATCCTAGGGGATGTTAATTTTGCCAGTACTTTGTGTTTTTTATCAGGGAGACTTTATAGTATACTTTCAGGTTCGGAGTTGTAATACCCCCCACCATGTCCCCGTTGCTTAGAAATGCTTTGGCTATTCTAGGTCTTTTGTAGTTCCAGATGAAGGTTTGGGTTTTTTTCTCTAGATCTGTGAAATATGCTGTTGGGATTTCAATCGGGATTGTGTTGAATGTTTACAGTACTTTTGGGAGTATAGCCATTTTGACAATATTGGTTCTTCTTACCCAGGGGCAAGGTATGTCTTTCAATTTTTTTTTTTTTAGACAGGATCTCACTTTGTGGTTCAGGCTGGCCCTGAGCTCAGCCTCCAACTCACATTACAGCAATCCTCCTGCCTCTGCCTCCGGAGTGCTGGGATTACAGGCGTGAGCCACCACGCCCAGCACTGTGCTTTGTGGTACTGGTTGCTGCTGGGCATGAGCCTCCACGCCCAGTATTGTTATGTGATTACTAGGGATCGAACCCGGGTCCTTGTGCTTGCAAGACAGGCACCGGAACCACTGAGCTACATCCATGGCCCTGTATTTCCATTTTTTGATATCATCTTCAATCTCCTTTTTCAGAGTGCTATACTTTTCAGAGTAGAGGTCTTTCACCTCCTTTGTTAGATTGATTCCTAGGTATTTTATATTTTGGGGTGCTATTGTGAAAGGGACTGACTCTTCAATTCCTATGTCAGTGGGTCTGCTGTTTGTGTATACGAAGGCTATTGATTTTTGAACAATGACCTTGTAAGCAGCTATGTGGCTAAAATTGGCAATAAGGTCCAGCACTTTTTAATTAAGTTTTTAGGATCCTCTAGATAGAGTATCACGTCATAAGCAAATAATGAAAATTCAACTTGTTCTTTTCCAATCTTTATTCCTTTTATTTCTTTCTCTTGCCTAATTGCTATGGCTAATATTTCCAGAACTATATTGAACAGAAGTGGTGAGAGAGGACACCCTTGTTTTGTTCCTGATTTTAGTGTGAAAGGTTTCAATTTTTAACTATTTAATGTGATACTGGATGAAAGTTTCTCATAGATAGGTTTTATTAGTTTGAGATATATACCATCTATTCCGATCTTCTGTAGGGTTTTGAACATAAATGGGTGTTGTATTTTGTCAAACGCTTTTTCTTCATCAATTGAGATGACCATATGATTTTTGTCCTTAAACCTATTAATAAAATGTATAATATTTATTGATTAACATATGTTAAACCATCCTTGCATCCCTGGGATGAATCCAACTTAGTCAAGGTGTATAATATTTTGATAATTCTCTGTATTCTGTTTGCCAGGATCTTATTGAGGATTTTTCCATCGATGTTCATTAAACGTATTCGCCTGTAGTTCTCTTTTTTGGTTGGGTCTTTCTCTGATTTTGGAATCAGGGCCATGGTTACTTCCAGGAATGAGTTTGGAAGTACTGCTTCCCTTTCAAATTCATTGAAGAGTTTCAGAAGTAGAGGCACTAACTCTTCTTGAAAAGTTTTGTAGAATTCAGCATTAAAACTGTCAGGTCCAGGGCTTTTCTTTGTTGGCAAGTTTTTAATTACATCTTCAAATTCACAGATTGTTATTGGGGCATTTAACATTTCTATATCTTCTTTATTCAGCTTTGGGAGTTCATATAAAGTCTAGAAATCTATCCATTTCTTCTACATTTTCCATTTTACTGAAGTATAAATTTTCAAACTAGGTGTTTATTGTTCTCTGTACTTCCTCTGGGTCAGTAGTAATTTATCCATTCTCATTCCTAATAGCATAGATATGAACCTTTTCCTTCCATTGTTTAATGAGGTTAGTTAAGAGTCTATCAATTTTGTTTATCCTCTCAAAGAACCAACTTTTCCATTCATTGATTTTTTTGAACCGTTCTCTTGGTTTCTATTGCATTAATTTCTGCCCTGATCCTTATAATTTCTTGCCTATTGTGAGCTTTGGGTTTGTTTTTCTCTTCTCTTTCTGGTCACTTGAGGTTCAGCATTAAGTTGTTTATTTGAGCTTGCTCCATTTTCTGGATGTTGGCCTTCAGTGCTATGGATTTTCCTCGTAGAACTGCTTTCATTGTGTCCCATGAATTCCTAAATGTTGTACTGGGGTTATCATTTATTTGAAAGAACTGCTCAATTTCTTTTCTAATTTCTTCTGTGACACATTTGTTGGTGAGCATAGTATTGTTCAGTTTCCATGTGTTTGTGAAGATCCTGGGCTTTCCTTTGCTATTCAGCTCCAATTTCAGGGCACTATGGTCTGACACTATACAAGGGATAACTTCAATCCCTTTATACTTGCTTAAACCTGTTATATAAATGAGCACGTGGTCTATTTTGGAGAATGATCCATGAGCAGCTGAGAAGAATGTAAATTCTGACTCTGTGTGGTGAAATACTCTGTAGGCATCCACTAAGTCCATTTGCTTAAGAGTCTGGTTGAGCTCAAGGATTTCCTTAGTGACTTTTTGTCCAGTCGATTTGTCTCTTTGTAACAGTGGGGTATTGAGGTCCCCTACTGTTATTGTATTAAAGTTTATCTGGTTTTTCAAGTCTGTTAATTTTTGTTTTATATAGTTGGGTGCATTAGAATTTGGAGCATAGATATTTAAGATTGTGATTTCTGTCCCTTGGATTTTTCCCTGAACTAAATGATAGTGTCTATCTTTATCTCTCTTTATCATTTTTGGCTTGAAGTCTATTCTGTCTGCAAATAAAATCACCACTCCTGCTTTCTTGCTGTTTCTTGTCACATGGAGTATTGTTTTCCATCCCTTTAATTTCAGTGCATGTGTTTCTTTCTGTATTAGGTGTGTTTCTTGTATGCAGCAGATTGTAGGATCTTGCTTTTTGATCCACTCTGGCTGTCTGTGTCTCGTAATTGGCTCGTTGAGTCTGTTGACATTAGTGGTTATGATTGATATAGGTAAATTTAATGCTGCCATGTTTTCCTGTTCTTGGCTGTGTTAACTACTTTTGCCTTTTTCCCATCGGCTTCTTGTTTGTTCCCATGTGTTGACTCGGTTAGCTCTCATGGATTTGTAACTTTCTTTATTTTTCTCCAAGATATTCTTTAAAATGTTTTGGAGCACAGATTTCGTATTTGTGAAGTTTCTCAGGTGTTTTTTTGTCATGGAAGTATCTTTTTTCCCCATCAATTTTGAAAGATAGTTTTGCAGGATACATCAGTCTGGGTTGGAAGTTGTTTTCTTTTAGGGCTTGGAAGACTTCACTCCAGGCTCTTCTTGCATTGAGTGTTTGAGTTGAGAATTCCGCTGTGACCCTGATGGGCTTCATTTGGAATGCAACAGGTTTCTTTTCTCTGGCTGCTTTCAGTATTTCATTCTTTTTTTGGATATCTGGGACTTTTATAATGATATGCCTAGGTGTAGATTTTTTTTCATGTCACGGGCATGTGGTGTTCTGTTTCCTTCATACATTTGTATGTCCAATTCTTTACCTTTTTCTGTGAAGTTTTCTGCCATTATCTCTGTGAATAGCTTTTGGATGTCTTTAGGGTTGTCTCCTGCTTCCTTAATGACTCCAATGAATCTTATGTTATTCTTCTTTGAATCATCTAGGAGCTGTTGGATTGCCTTTTAATTATTGCTTGCTTTTTTCCATAGATTATGCCTGTCCAGTTCATTAGTTGAGATCCTTTCTTCTAGGTCTGAAATTTGTTTTTCTGCTAAATTCATTCTATTGTACAAACTTTCATTTTCTTTCTTTATTTCCTGGGCTTCTGCTTGTAGGTGTTTCAAAGGTTCATTGCTTTTGCTATCTTTGATTCTATCAACTCCATGACTTCCTCTTTAGCTTTGTTAATCATCATGTTGACAGTGTCTAATATCTCTGCTTTCATCTTAGAGATCAGTTCTGATTTCCATTTTACTAGATCTGCTTTGTTTACCATTTCCGAGGACCCTAGAGACTGACCTTCAAACTTCTCTATTTCCCTTCCTCCTGTGATACCTGGAGATGAGGGTCTTTGTATCTGAGACTTTGAGTGTTTCCTCATCTCTGAGTTTTTGTCCTTGCTTTTGTTTTTGGCTTTGTACCTGCGCTGTTCACTGGCAATGTTTCTTGCAAGTCTCTTTCCTCCTAATGTTGAGGGATGTTAAAATATCAGTGTTTCCTGGGTTGTTCTTCACAGTCTGTATTGGAACCTAAAGAAAAACCCCTAGTTCTGGCACACCATATGAGGCACTCAATCAATACAGTCAGAACACCTTCTCCCATTTGCTTTATCTGCAGGAAAGCTCTGGCTCCTGCCCGACTATAATGGCGCTGCCTAAGGTTCCAATGGGCCTGCCTGCTCACCAATACAGTCTCTGGGCTCGGTTTTGTAGTCGGCCTGGAGGCCAGTGGGCTGTAGGCCCTGTGCAGCTGCATTGATACTGGCTGATGTTCCAACAGGCCCACTTACTCACCAATACAAGGTCACTGGATGTGCATCTGCAGTTGAGGTGAAGAAAGTCAGACTCTGACCTACTAAACTCAATACCTGGGTGCTCTTCCATCGTGGACCTGGAGGTCAGCAAACTCCAACCCCAACGTGGATTCAATGGCACAGACACCATTTCCAAAGTCACCTCGTGCTTAACTCAGTCCCTGGACGCTCTCCCGGCATGGGCCTGGAGGCCAGTAAGCTCCAACCCTGGCATGGATTCAGTGGCACAATCGCTGGTTCCAAAGTCGCCCGCTGCTAACCTCAGTCCCTGGGTACTCTTCTGGGATGGGCCTGGAGGCCAGTAAGCTCCAACCCCAGCGTGGATTTGATGACGCAAAAGCCGGTTCCAAAGCCTCCAGCTGCTAACCTCAGTCCCTGGGCTTTCTTCCGGTGTGGGCCTGGAGGCCAGTAAGCTTCAACCCTGGCGCAGATTCAGTGGCGCAATACAGACAAAGTAAATTGTCAAATCATATATTATAACATAAATGTCCCACACAAGAAGTAAGGAAACAATGGTACCAAATTTTGAGTAATGTTTTTTCGTTTTGACATTGCAGTAAATTGGTAGAATTTAATAAAGAATTCTATATAAAATATACTATTAAGAATTTTAATATTTGCATATGATTTAAAGGATTGCCTGAATCCTCTAAAGAAAAAGATATTGTATGTTTGAATATACAAAAAAAGCATAAGTTTAGATATAAGGGCAAAACAGCTGATAGTGAATACATTGAAAAAGATATTCCGCATAAATGGTGAGTTAGAAAACTAAGGACCCCAATGTTTATATCAGTCAAAATTAATAATGAAATCAAAACTCAGAGAGAAAAATAATTATGTAATTTTGGAGAGGAAAGTCATCAGATATTTCAGTTGGCACTATTACTCACTGGTTTCAAAATTTTATTACTATGATTTTTAAATCTATTGACTTAAAAATCATCAAATTAAGTGATCAGCACTCAACATTACTTGAGGTATTATCATATGTTCTTACACAATGATTATCAAATTTTAATTCTTCTGTGGTCCATAATAGTTAGAATTGTGCTTTGAATGATTGAATCAATGGATGAATAAAATATATCCTTATTTGTTTAAAAATATATGTTAAGTCAAAGAATGAAAGGAGACAAAATTACATAGAAAAACACTTGATATATATAAAATATACAGAAACTATATCATTTTATATTATTTAATTTTAAATAAAAATAGTTATAAAACATGATTTTTAATTTTTTTATTTTTTTATCTTTATTGGTACATTATGAGTACACATCATGATCGCATTCAACATTGAGAATTTGTACCAGAATATGACACTTGATTCTCATTTTTTCCCTTTTCCTCCAGTCCTGCAACCCCCCCACCCAAAACTTATGATTTTAATTAACACATTGGTTATATACATATGATAATGACTACATAAGATTATTGATATATCTGCCACGCCAGATATTAAAAAATACAATTTTATCTCTTGTTCATTAATGAACAAGAGATATGAATAAATAAGTTTTAAAGAAAAGTAATTTCTAATTGTTCCCTCGTATATTTGTTAAATATGATTCTATTACTATATAAATTGATTTTTAAACTGTTAACTTTTTAAAAAGCTAGAAAAATAATTAAATCATCAATTTGAAATGTAGCTTAGGCTTTAAGGTTGAATTGTTTATGTTTTGGGGTGGAAAATTATGTAATAATTTGCGGAATACAAGATATGATCAAATTTTGCATTTATTTTTGAAATGAATACAATTTATTACAGTAAGAGGCACTCAGAGTAAGCCCCCTCATAACTTTTCCCCTCACTTTGTACACATTTATTGTATCATTCTTGCTGTTTTCTGAAGCAGCTTTGAAAGTGTTCTTTCACAATTATCTTTACAAGGTGCAATTAAACATTTGTTAAGTGGCACTCACATTGCTGAGTGTCACTGAACAGAAAAGGAGGATCGTACACATGTCAGCCTGTGTCCTTGCCCACACTGGATAAGACTTCTGGTTCTCTTACTCAAAGTCCACAAGATCTGAAAATGTAAACAATTTGAGTCAGTTCAATACAGACTCAACCACAAGATCACAACTTGACACTGATGAATGAGGGTTTCCAGAACTCCTTCAGAAAGTGGTCAGAATGATGAGTACATGTTGTGAAAGTAAGTAGTCGTATTTTCAGGGTGATTACTGGGAAAGAGATTTTACTTCTTTAATGAATTATTATAAATTGATATCTATTTGCATTTTTGATCACACATGACACACAGTTTATCACAACCTGTTGTTGTAATCCTCATCCCATTAACAAATTATCTCCTCCCAATTTGTCACTTGATTTTTCAAACGGTATTATTTTCAATAACTTAAGACTGCAGATGGTATGAATATATAAAGTAACATGCTCTAAAAAATTGCTCATCTATAAAGAATAAGAAAAGGGACATTCCAAAGAATAGAAATATGCCCAGTTGAGTATACAATAGAAAAACTTTTAGGCCACAGTGATATATTGCTATGTTGAGACTTGGGTCAAGTTTCAAACGTCTCACAAATAAAAGTGAAATTTGGCCTGCCAGTCATTACCAGAACAAATTAGCTCTTCATAGAATAGCCTCCTTAAGTCATTACTTGCAGTTATTTGACAGTTGGGCTGTGGTGCAGTAGATGATACCCTCAAAAATATTACTATATCAAATACCCTAAGTAAATATATACAGCCGTTATGGTTTTGATTTAATATGTCACTTCAAAGTCTAATGTTCAGACATGAGGCTTTTGAAAAAATCATTGAATCATTTAGGTGGAATATTAATTGCTGCATGAGTCCATTGATTACTTCACAGCTGACTGTGCCTTCGAGAGAGAGACAGTAGTTGGAAAAGGTGGAGCAATGGGCTGGTGACAAGACCAAAAGTGGTATTCTGGTCCCATATTCCCTTCTTTCTGTTCCTTTTCTACCTCCTACTTTGCATTTTCTCTGTATCTCTGTCTCTGTCTTTGTCTGTCTCTCTTCTCAGCCTCTGTAAAATGAACGGTTTTCCTGAGTATGAAGCCCGTCCACCATGCTTTCCTTTTTTTTTTTTTTTTTTTTTTTCTTGAGACAGGGTCCAACTTTGTAGTTCAGGCTGGTCCTTAACTCAGCCTTGAACTCAGCAGTCCTCCTGTCTCTGTCTCCTGAGTTGGAATTACCATGCCTGGTATTGTGGTATGTGGTACTGATTGTTTATGGGCATGAGTCACCATGCCCGACATTGTTGTATGTGGTTATTGGGGATCAAACCAGGGACTGAGTTTGCAAGGCAGGAGCTGCAACCACTGAGCTAAATCCCTGGCTGGAGGGAGACAGGGGATGTTGAACTGAACTTACTAAAAGTATAAACCGAAATAAACCTCTTATTCTTTAAAGTATTTTGTGGAAATCTCGTTAATATGAGGGTTTCTATTCACAACAAAGGAGAGGACTGTGGAAATTCTGTTTAATTTTGTAAGAAAAATCTGGAATGATCAGATCACAGAACAATACAGTATAGGCTATTCTGCACAGAGTTGCAATAATATGGGCAACATATGGGGAATTCTGTGATTCTTCTTCACTTAACAGAATTGAGAAAAAAATAGATTGACAAAATGTCCCTTACAAAATTTCCACATATCACCAGGAAACTCCCATCACAACTCTGTCACCCCATGGCTAATCTAGTTTTGTGACATGAAGCTACCAATACTTGTTTCATCAACTACTGGTTGGAATTATTGTACAAGTATAAGCCTATTCATTAATTTTATAACTATAGACCTATCATCCTGCTACTCAGTACATCTTCTACTGCCAATTCCTCAGTGAAGGCAGATCTTCTGTCTCCATTTATCACCTATCAATTCAGTTCAAACAGATGCTGTCTTGAAAAATCTCCTAAAATAAAAGAAATAAGGTTTATTAAAAGGTGTTTGTTTCTTGCTATAGATTTATTTATGTATTTTCGTATGAACATATATTTTTGTTTTATTTTGTTTGATTAGGTGAAGGTAACTTGTAAATCTTTCATATGAAAATATCTGTGCCCATCTATCTAATTTCCTGTCACTAATATATTTTAAAAGCAATGGATATTTTTTAAATGAATTCACAAAACTTTAGAATCTATCCACTGCTGCCACTGAAGACTAAGTGTAGTTAAAGACCTTAAAGTACCATGATGACTCCTATTATGCAATGATATTCCTTTGTGCTGATCTATGACAATTGTCCAGAAATCTTTCAGTCAAAGTGTTTGCTCTCATGTGTTTCAATAATCTCTAGAATATACAGTATTCCAAGCAGAGCTCAGTTCATCATTACTTTGTTTTTGAAGACACAAATACTATACACTATGAAACTAACTTAGTGTAACCAGTCGTAGTGTCTCAAGCCTGTAATCCCAGATCTTGGGAGGCAGAGGCAGGAGGACTGCCATGAATTCGAGGCCAGACTGGGCTAGATAGTGAGCTTAGGGCCAAGTTAAACTACGAAGCGAGACCTTCTCTCAAAAACAAACAAACAAACCTAGCTTAGTGTGGAACAGTAATGAAATAGGATAGGAATATAAATGTACATCTCGGAATGCCAAAAATACATTTTGAAATAGAACCAGCATATCCATTCAGTTCTAATTCTCATACTCAGAGCTCAGAATGTATGACTCACATCCCGGGGTAGTGATTTCCAGCCTTACATCTTGTGGTGATTTGTGTTCACTGTCAACTTGACTGGCTTTAGAATTTACCTCCAGGGATTGATAGGTGCATCTCTTGGTGCACTGGGTTGGGAGATGATGTTGGAGTCCTGGGGATCTATCTATGGCCTCTTTCTCTCTCCAAATGCTCTCTTGCTCTGTTTCATGCCAGTCAAGAACTGAACAGCTTTGATCCCACATGCACTTCCAGCATGACATAATGAATTCTCTATAAGTATGAATGCAATTTTTATGTTTTTATTCTTGTGTGACAGATCCCAATGTGTATGTGCATGTGGTGAATTATCAAGTTGTGAGGGTTACTTATCTTATGGCCTATGTTTATTTTGTGCATTTATAATTTAGTTTATTAAAAGTTTTCTTTTGATATCTCTTATAGAATTGGCCAAATTCAGTACACTGTCACATGGGAGACCACTCTACCTCTTCAGAAGGAGGTTTTAAGTGATTTATCACATGACTTGGCTCCTGATGTTGTTGATGTGCTATTGTTTTTATGACCTTATTCCACTTCTAGGTATATATTTGAGAGAAATTAAAATATACACCCCTAAAAAGACAGCTCAGCTGGTAGAGCAAGGGACTGTAGACCTAAAAGATATTCTGGAATATTCCAGCTACAGTATTTATGAGAGCATGAATTGGAAACAGCATAGATATCCACAAGTGAAAGAGCTAAATACACTGTGATTTATTCATATGATAGAATTTACCCATTACTAGTACACCTAAGATATAGATGAATTTCAAAATATTTTACAGGATGAAAGAAGTCTTATGAAAAAGAGTACATACTGATTCGATTTCCACATCCCTAAGTTTAGTTCTTTGTTCCTTTCAAAGATATATTTCCAGGCTGTTTCACAGAAAAGAATATATATAAAAGCCTAGGCTGGAGACAGTACTCATTTTTTATAATCAGCATCACTACTAAGAGCTTAAGGGCCTGGAACAGCCCTGAAAATTGAGTATAATTCCTGTTTTATGGATGAAAAAACTGGATCTCAGACAGAGCATATGATGTGCCCACAGCTATATACAAAATAAGAGTTCTAGTTGGATCTATCTCTATCTAAAGACTGTCTTCTGTCTGGAACAGCACATGGCGTCTCATCCCAAGGGTGTTTTTTTTCAAGATGAAGAGAGAGGGTAGGTGATAGATTGCTAGAAAAAGTAAACTATTGTCTTCTAGATGATTTTTTGGGTAGAAAATGACTTCTCTTCACTTTCTATCCACTTGGCTGCATCCCCAATCCATTCTTTTTTGAGATAAAGTCTCATTAAATTGCCTAGTCTGGCTTTGAAGTTGCAAATCTCTTTTCTGAGTCTCTCAAAGAACTGAAGTCATAAGCATGTGCCCCACTGTACCAGGCTTGTAAAAGGATTTTGAAGGCAGATCAGAAAAGACTATGCTGAGCTTCCTAGTAGAAAATGTTACGATGTAGGACAAAGATGCAAACTGATTTACAAATTCTTTTATGACATGGATCATATAATCCAAAGAACTTGGGACACTAAGACAGAGCAAGAAATACAGATAGGGAAGAAGTAGAGAATGAAGATAAGAAAGAAAATAATAATATAAATTAATGTTTGATAGGTCAAAATGCTACAAAATTGTCTTGTTCAAACTAGGTAGGAACATGTTATTATATTTTTGGCAGATGAGAAACACACCTATTGGATGGAATGGCAACACTGCAATTTAGTGTTGAGAATTGTTCCTAATGAATATATTGGTATTGGAATTGATAAAAAGTTCAACTAAAACATAGGAAAAACAATATTATCAGCTCCAAAGAACTCTATAAAAGAATTGTGAAAAAGACCAGTAAGAAGACAACTAGACAAGAGGCCGGGGAGTTAGCTCAGTGGTTCCAGTGCTTGTCTTGCAAGCACAAGGGCCCGGGTTCAATTCCCTGGTAACCACATACCATACTGGGTGTGGAGACTCACCCCAGCAGCAACCAGTACCACATACCACAGTGCCGGGCATGGTGGCTCACGCCTGTAATCCCAGCACTCGGGAGGCAGAGGCAGGAGGATTGCTGTGATGTGAGTTTGAGGCTGAGCTCAGGGCCAGCCCGAACCACAAAGCGAGACCCTGTCTCAAAAAAAAAAAAAAAAAAAAAAAAAAAAAAAAAAAAAAAAAAAGACAGCTAGACAAGTGTTCTTCCACTGACCTTCATTATTAGCCTACTGCTGTTCTCTCTGTACTTATATTCAGGAACCCATGGAGTTTAGAAATGTATTAGCTCAAATTTATCAACGCTATGACCCTGCATCTCAAATGCAACATTCAAGACGTCTACCCTGGTATGATTCTAGCATAAAACTTAGCAATGTGATGATCTATAATCCCTTATTTCAATATTTTCACTCCAACCAGAAGCCTTTGCCATCAAGCTTCTCCCTTATCTAAAAATTCCATCGTTTTCTGGAAAGTCTGCAGTTTTTGAGAAGCAAAATTGCAAGTTATTTCTGCAGTTTTTTCCAAAAAATATAATATGGACCACTAATAAAGTCATTTTTTCTATTAATGATTTTAATACGATTTTAATATTCCTAGCCTTTATTATAATTGATTAATATATTAAAATAATGAATTTGGACTTTCAAATGAGGGTCTGTTTTCTTGGTGAACTTCCTTCTAAACATTCATTACAATTTAGAGATGAAAATACGTAATATCCTTGAAAACCAATGCTGGTGAGCATCACGTTATCAGATTGTAACTGAATGCAATAAAATTCCTAAAATTAAAAGAAATGTGTAAATAACAGAAATATTCCTAAAAAATAAATATGGGTGTTACACATCCACCTTGTGCTCCTATTCAGGAAGCTCATTCTAATCCATATCTCATTCCTTAACCTTTAGGTTTTAAGCAGTTTGTCTTACCAATGAGAGATCTACTAACACATACCTCCTTTCTGCTTTCTGTAAAATAAATGAGCAGTCTCACAATTATCATGTGTCATGAGATGCCATCTCATAAAAGCCAGCAAAACTTTATAGCAACTTATAATCAAAACATGATGTAGTTTCCAAGGTTGTGAAGACTCTCAGTTATCAGTCTTTTTGAGCTTGTCAGTCACCACTAGAACTTGTTAATTAATTTTTATATCCATCTGTCTAATTTCTTAGAATTAGTATCTTTTAAGACAATAACATATAATCTTAAAATATAGATAGATGGTAGGCCTATGGGAAAAAAATGAGAATTAAGTTGTGTCATATATTGGTACAAATTCTCATTGCTGAGTGCAATCATGATGTGTATATGTAATGTACTGATAAAGATTTCATTAAAAAATATATATATATAGAAAGATGAATGCATTGTTTTCTAAATGAACAGTAAACATTATGTTTTTCTATTTTCAGAGGCCTCAATTTTTATTCTATCTGTATCTTCTGATGTGTAAGGTGATACTCCCAAATAGTGTATTCATCTTACTTTTTCCATGATTTTTATTTTTCTTTGACCTTTCTTAATTCTAAAAGATTTCTGGATAAAGAAATCACTAATTATACTACTATCCATGAGAATATTGTGAAATATTAAAATTTGTTTCACTTATAATACTTGTTATCCTCATAGTTTTTTTATTAGATAAAATTTTCAACAGACATTCTTTCTAAGTACATGATTACATTTCATAATGTTTTTATTCTTTGTGCGGAGTTGGTGTCTGTGCTTACAATATTTTAAGTCTTCTGCCATCCACTTTCTTCCCCCTCTCTTCCCACCATCTCTCGATATACTTCCTATATGTGACACATAATTCTCTAATTGCAACCATCTGTCTTTTAACCTGGTCGTTATTTATTTTGGGGTTTTCATCTAAGGGAAATCATGTGATATTTAAACTTGTGTATCTGGTTTATTTTACTAAGTGTTATGATCTCAAAGTGCATTCATTTTAGTACAGTTGACTTAAATTTAGCTTTTTTGGTGGCCAGGGAGTGGTCTGTTGTGTGTATGTGATCCATTATCTTATCCATTTGTCTTTCATGATAAAATATTATGAAAGATTCAGCTATTATGAACTCTGCAGCTATAAAAACAGGTACGTATCATTATAATGTGATGTCTTTAACTCTTCTGAGAAAATACCTACAAGGGGGATAGCTGGGTAACATGGAATTTCCAGTTTTAGTTTTCAATGATTCTACATACTGATTTCCCCAAATCTCACATCAGTTTACACTCCCTCCAAAAATGGAGGTCATTTTGATAATATTATTCTATCTATACAGGAACAGCAGTGTCATTCTATTGTCTGATACCTAATTCAAATTTCTTTTTCATAGTACTGTAAGTGTATTTCACTTTTTTTTTAGCTTATTTGCTTACTTTATTTATTTATTTATTTATTTATTTTGAGACGAAATCTCACTTCCTAGTTCAAACTGGCCTTGAATTCACTATGTAGCTTTGGCTGGCCTGAAACTTATAGTGGTTCTCTTGCCTTGTCCTTCCAAGCACTGAGATTGCAGATTTGCACTACCACACCCAGTATAATGTTTCTTGATGAATTTGAGTGATTGTTGTTCCTAATGTTTTTCTTGGTGGATTCATTACTGATGTGCAGACGAGCTATGGTCATTGTGTTTTATTGCTGTATTCTAATACAGTGCTGAATTATCACTGCTCTGTATCACTGTGCTGTATAATATCACTATTATTTCTCTTTTTGCCCAAATGCACTTGATGCTGCTTTGAAAACTATGAGAAACAGGAGTAGTGACAGTGAATACCCTTCTCTTGTTCATAAATTTAGATGGAAAATTTTCTTTATCCCCATTTAATGTGGTTTTGGCAGTAGGTTTATCATAAAGTTTTTACTATCAGATTGAGAACTCCAAACAGCATCAAAAATACAAATCTCCCAGTTCTTTCAGTTAATTGTTTCATAAATTTAACTACTTTACTTGGAGGTAAACTTTTTTTTTTTTTTTTTAGGTTTTTTTTTTTTGGAGACAGGGTCTCGCTTTGTGGTTCAGGCTGGCCCTGAGCTCAGCCTCAAACTCACATCACAATCCTCCTGCCTCTGCCTCCCGAGTGCTGGGATTACAGGCGTGAGCCACCACGCCCGGCACTGTGGTATGTGGTATTGGTTGCTGCTGGGGTGAGTCTTCACACTCAGTATTGTTATGTGGTTACCGGGGAATCGAACCCGGGTCCTTGCGCTTGCGAGACAGGCGCCGGAACCACTGAGCTAACTACCCGGCCCATTGGAGGTAAACTTTTATGAACATTTCATTCTTCTACACTTGAACTGGAACGTACCTCTGTCATCTAGCCTGCCTTTAAACATCCTCATAGACATTCTAGTTCTGACTCTCTATACTGAGTTTCCTGAAGCACTCACGATAGATTATTATCTGTCTCATTTTGGAGAAACATCACAACTTCTGTTAGGTTCTGAAAAGTGTATGTAATATTAAAAAATGTGAGATCTTGTGTAGCTGAACACATCTTTAATTCTTTTTTGATATTTTATGAAAAGTTTGACCCAGTATAGAATTTGAACTGTTGTTTAAGAAGCCTTCAGTATTTTGAGGACATCGACAAGTTATTATATTCTAGTATATAATTTTTAGAGAGAAGTCTTATCTTTACTAACTAATCTTTTAATATATTTTTTAATTTCTGCTAACATATTGCTTGTATTTCAGAAACCTCCTTCAGTCATCTGAATCTTTGCTTTTCATAGCTTTCTGTTCTTCCATCCTACTTCTTTGATGATAGTAATTATCTTTTTAGAAAGAGTCACTATTCCCTACCTTGTCCTTGTATTTTCATTTTTATCCTGTTTTGTCACTTTCTTGCTAGACATGTTCCTAAAATACCTGATAATTATGGCTGTACACCCATATTTATGAATAAAACACATAATCTAACTAGAAACTCTGGGCATGGATGATATTTTGATGAATTAACAGATGATTATCATTAGTATGATATTATCAGTCTGTTTCCTTGGGGACCATCAAAAATCAACATCTGTAAATCTCTCTCTTCGGTTCTGAGTTTCCCCAGAACAGAATCATCTAAAATATGCTTCAGAGGCAAGAGTTTGTCAGTCAGAATTTTTCAGTATTTTTTTAAAATTTTCTTGGTACACCATATATACACATCATGATCACACTTAACATTGAGAATATGTACCACTATATGACATGAGTAAAT
The DNA here is from genome assembly GCA_004026965.1 of Petromus typicus. Classification (NCBI taxonomy): domain Eukaryota; kingdom Metazoa; phylum Chordata; class Mammalia; order Rodentia; family Petromuridae; genus Petromus; species Petromus typicus. The sequence continues at coordinate 12,035 of PVIR01014406.1, read as the reverse complement.
TCTCATTTTTCCCATAAATATTGTATCTTTTCTCTGAAATGAGAAACTGAGAATGTAAATGAGTTCTAGAATATAAGATATATATTGTGAAATAGAAAACATTTAAAGGGAATGAGAGAATTTTTCAGTCTTAATGGAGAAGAAAATTGCTTGTCACCACTTGTACTTCAGTCTTCTGTGATCAGTGTACTTGCTGTCCACTCTCCTATAAATTCACAAGCCCCTAGTCTCTGTGGCTCAAGATTTAAGACAGTCAAATTTCCATTTGTTTTTAGAATAGAGGACAGGGTTCCTTCAGATATGTGAAGCAAAGGGCAAGCCTGAGTGTCCCTAGCTTATCTTGCTACTACATATAGAGTTTTATATTCTTATACTTGAGCAATTATGTGGCTTTTCTGTCACACATTGGTTTTCCTCTAAGTTGTGCTCACACTGTCCCATTCCTTCTTGGCTCAGAGTTCAAGTTTCTCTGCTTTGACAAGTGATATGACTTCCGATTTTAAGTGTGTTTCTATTTTCATTTTCTTTCTTCCTCAATTATCTTTATGTGTTTATGTCTCATTTTTTCATTGACATTTTAGTGAGATAGGAAAAGAAATAGAAGTAAGTCATTGGAACAGAGAACTTTTACATAGATTTCCAATTTTTAAAGTTGTTGTCTGTAGATTTGAATACTTTAGTTCTCATAATGATGTTTAGCAATCAAAATTTCCACTCTGGATGGAAGATAGCTCATATAACAGTAACAGAGATAACTTGCTTTCTTTGAGCTTAATTTTTAATTTCTTTTCTTTCTTTTTTTGCCTAAAACTCACATCACAGCAATCCTCCTGCCTCTGCCTCCCGAGTGCTGGGATTACAGGCGTGAGCCACCACGCCCAGCACTGTGGTATGTGGTACTGATTGCTCGGCATGAGTCTCCACGCCAGTATTGTATGTGGTTAACCGGGGATCGAACCCGGGTCCTTGCGCTTGCCAGACAGGCCAAGGAACCACTGGGCTAAATCCCTGGCCCCTAATTTTTAATTTCATTTTAGTCCATAAAATTATCTACTTTGCAATCATTAATAATATATTCAACGTCTCTGCACATTAAAAATTCAATGTGGCACTTAATTTAAAACAACAAATTTACTATCAAGTGTGTGAAAATGATTACAATCTGTTTGCTTTTTGTTACTTGAAAATACTATGTCTCATTTCTAAAAATGAGGAATAAAATTTACAATTCAACAAATTTTCATCACATTCTGATGATACATATTTGCTTGATAATTTTTAACATAAAAGTACTAACTAAAATATAAGGAAAAGAGACTATTCTGTAATTAAAAATAGAAATAGGGAAAAGCACGTTCTATCTTTCAAAAAACTTTTTTTCTGTTTTTGTTCTATAATAAATTAAGATTTAAAATGTATCTAGCATGTTGGAAGAGTTAAGTAAGCATTAACATACTCATCTTTTCCAATATTTTCATTTCCAATATTTTCATTAACATCACATGTTATGTTTTACATACATTGATAGAAAAATTAGAGTTTCATTTTATTCATTTCTGTCTTGTCACTGTGTTCAAAATCAGTTTAACTTTGTTAGTTCATAATATTTTATTTAAAATATAAATACATTTATCTTACAAAACACATTAAGACAAAAATTGAGTGGAAAATTTATTGTTATTTTTCAAAATACATCTCAAACACTTTTCACACACAAAGATCTCCTCTTATGAGTAAATACTGACTTAAAGAGAGGTGAACTGGGCCAGGAATGTAGCTCAGTAACTTTATATCTGCCTGGCAAGCACAAGGTTCTACATTTGATCCCTGGTACTGCCAGAGAAAGAAAGACAGACAGACAGAGACAGAGACAGACACACACACACACACACACACACACACAGAGAGAAAGAGAGAGAGAGAGAGATGCAAAATTTGGATGGCATCTTCACTGTTCATTCCAGTAGGAGAAGAGAATCACACTAGACAATGTGTACAGGATAAGCAAAAATTGCAAGTGACTATGCATGTTGTTAATCTCTTCAAATCAATTTTAACAAAATATTATCATTTTTTAAAATAAAATGATTTGGAAATAATAGGTATAAATATTTACACATATGCCATATAATCAAAACACATACACTTAAAGTACGTCATAGACACATAGTAAACCTTCAAAATTGGTAGAATATTCAATACAGTTCAACTCTACAATTTAAACATACAGCTATTCCAAGTTGGGCTAATGTATTTTCCTTTTAAATAACTGAAAATATAAATCAAGATGTAAAGCTTGAACAACTCCATAAGAAGTTGCTTTTGGTAGATGAGTAAGACTGAGAAAGATAACTGAGGTACAGCTGAAAAAACTATAGATAAGAATATTCTTGGTTTTGCATTATTTAATAACGCCACATTGGTGACTCAAATTTAGGAAAATAGATTAAAAAAGGTGGTGGGTCCTGCATTTCATTCCACAACCTTTGATATTCATAGGTGCCGTGCCCTCACCCAGTCTTCTTATGTACTTTTTGCTAAATTCTTTAAGGGAACTGTAGCTCTTAGTAAGTACACAATTGCAAAAGGGGAAAAGGTAATGTGAGTAGCTAAAACCATTTTTCAAAAACTCTTAAATATATCACATCTCAAAATAAATATTTTTAAAAAGTTCTTCATAACTGAAAAATAGCAAGTCAAGGATATAGTTGTGGTTGGCATTTGACACAATGAGTTTTATACAAATAAATTTACATAACTATTGAAAGAAAATATGAGAAATATATATCAAAGAATATTGCAATGATGACATTATACAGTAATGAAAATTCAAGTCTATAATCCAAATTATAAAGGCATATTTTGGGAGATGAGGAAATGTAACAAAAAACGCTAGATATTTCAACTCAAATTAGGAATCAAATAGAGAGTTCTCACCTTTTATAATTATAAAAAATATATTTACAAATATAATTTTTAATTATATAAAACACAAAAGTAATAGTATATAAAATTTATTATTATCTTAATAATAGTGTGTATTTAAAAAAATAAAATAAAATAAAATATACCTACATGTACTATGGAAATATAAATTTATGTAGCCCTTCTGGAAAACAATTCGGTGATATTTTTATACGACTAATACATTTTCATTTATTTACTTAATAATTCTGCACCCTAAAAATATACAATGATCTTAAAAAAATCAGAAACATTTCCTGAAGTATATGTGCATAATATTTAACATAACACTATTTTTAGTGAAATAATAATTTTATTGAATAATTGAAATACTTAAATGTTTAACAAATAATAAACAGATGTATAGACTATAATACATACTTACACAGTAACATAAGTTTCAAATTAAAACATCTTTCAGTTCTGTCCTCACCAGTGCAAAAAAATCTAAAATTATTTTTCATAGAATAACTTTTCCCATACTATTCAATACAAATTTGAGTAAAATAACACACTGCATATACTGTGTATTCAGATTTTATTAGAGGAAAAATATGTATAAAGTTAAAAGAGAAAAATAGGAAAATATACATAAAATTATTCTTAAATATTTGTATTAACAAGTAGTAAAATAAAAGATGTTTCTAATTTTCCTCTTAATAACATTTTATAATTTTCAGATTATCTACAAATGAATACATATTATTTTTAAAAGGAAGAAATAAAAAGCTAAACAACACAAAATTATGTGTTTATTGTGTTAAAGAAATACATACTATATGTTCTATAGTATTTACTTCAGCCTAGTCCAAGGGGGGAAATTCTAAAATTCACGAATATTTTATTCCATATATTATTGTACTGCATGTAGTGACAACTATGCTTTATATTTACTGATATTTATTTTAACTTACAAAACAGAATCTTCAGATGTCCTGCTGGTTTTTTCCTGTTCATTCTTATGCAGGAAATCACTTGCCGCAGCATGGACTCTTTCATAAGTATTGACAAAATTTTCTGGGATTATTTACGGAAGGAAATCTATAAATTAGGGTCAGTAAACCATCTCATATGAGTTAGGCAGGAATTTTTTAGTGAAATAAACAGATTAGACAAGATAAAATTGAAATGGAGAAGAACAGGAGGAGAAGAAAGAGGAAGGATAGGAAGAGGAGGGCAGGGAATGTAAAAGGGAAAAATACAAAGAAGGAAAGGAGAAGGGAGGGGAGAGGAGGGCAGGAGAGAAATACGATGGCACGGCAGGGAAAAGAAGCGGAAGAGAGAGGAGAGATCAGTAAGTGATTTATTGTTCCTGAAACTATGTTTCATTTATGTTTGTGTTATTATACTTTATCTTGAGTTAAACTCATTTCTGAATAGGGGTCATGATCAAAACCTTTGAAAGGACCCATATCAAAGGATACATTAAAAGCAGGAAAGATATTTTGGGCAACCAAACCAAGTGTACTTGTTGCTCCTGCTATAAATTATTTTTTAAAAATATATTGTTATTTAAAATGTTCAAGTTTCAAGAAATATGATATTTCTTTTGAAGTTAGTTCTTTCATACAGCTCACATTTCCATAGAAAACAAATACAACTGGGCACTCCAGCCGTGAACCTTCAAAGGAAGTTTGTTGAGCACCAAATTTCATTGATCTTTTATTTTAAACTCCTTCAGCAGCCAGTGCTTCAATTTGAAAACCAACTACAGTTATAGACTTAGATCCAAGAAAACAGGAAATCCGCAAGGGAACACTGACTTTGGAAACATGCAAAGCAAACTTGGCCTTCAACACTTTGAAGGAGACTATAAATGCAAACGTTCCCAATAGCAACTTGCAATATGTAGGTCACAAATTGAAAAATCATCACAGCCAATTTCCAGACTTCAGACTGCACATTTCTATAGCAGTTCCCTGGAACTAAGATGTTCTCTTCTTCTGGGGTAACAAATCCAATCGCTTTTCTAGTCAGAAGCATTGAGAACTAAATTATTTTAATAGAATATTAGACAAAACATTTCTTCAAGATCTGGAATTTAAAAAGGAAAAAGAAAAGGGGGTCTATGGCTTTTCATATCTCCAGGAGTGGACTATGCTTGGCTTCAGCTACCTACGTTTTCTTATCATTTGCCATTCCTTTCACTGCTTATCGAGGTCATTCATGGAACTTTGGAAAAGTGATCTCTCTTCCTGGTAATATTATATGTGTCTGTGGAATAGAGAGTATAATTGTTAAAATATTATTTTATAAAACTAAGTTGCCTAGTCTACAGATGACAGTTGGAGGTTTCACTGAGACAGAGTCAAGTTTGAAGTTAAATAGTAAAACTTTATTCATTTATTTTTGTGGAAGTTAGGAGAGTTCTACACAAAACAGGGAATAGAGAATTGCTCTTGGGTTTCCAGACCACTGAAGTGCTTTGTCAGGGGTAATTTACCTAGCAAATCACAATGTGGGTACAATGTGGGTTAAACTACACTCCCAGTATAAGATTTCAAGTATAAATGTTTAGCTACTATTGATCCAGTTGCACAATTAATCACAGCATAAGTATACAGAAAGATCAAAGGAAGTTTTAGAAAGGGAAAGGAATATGTTCTAGATGTTCTGGTCACCCACCTATACACATGATGACTATCTGGGCCCACTGAACCAAGTGAAGCTAATTACAATATAATCTGAAGCTTCCATTTAGTGATTTTTAAAATGTTTTTGACTTTTATGAGTTCACACTTGCAGTATATAATGATTACATTCACTGTAATAAATGTACATAACACACTTCTGTTCTTTTTCCTTCCATCATTGCCCCTTCTTTAAGTTTTAGAGTGTTAGATTTATTTATTTATCTTATAAGGCCCTATAAAATTGTCTTAAAATAGATTGGAAAAGCAATCTAACAGACCAAAGAACATATTAAACATCCAAGGGTCAAGATTCACTTCTAGTTACATTGTGCTGGATTGCAATACGTTTTTTGTTCTTCCTCTTCCTCTCCGTCTCTGCTCCCTCCTCTTTTTCCTTTTTCCCATCATTATATGGATTCAATTCTCCACAAGAGTCAAAAACCAAACTAAAATAGAATTGAACCACATCCCCGTATGACCAACACCAAACCTAACTATTAAATTTCATTTGATTCCCATCTAGTTGATTTTGTGATCTGAATCATGAAAAGAATTGAGTTCATGACCTGAGGCATGACTGTATATATTCCAACATAAAAATACATGCACATTTCTGGAAATGAAAATTACAATGTTGTTTTTTCCATCAGATGGTGTTACTCTCTAGGCTTCACTCTAACGAGTGTAAACAATAGTGACAAAATGGCCGAGATGTGGTTACTGGTTGAGAAATATGAGGTCATTTTAGTGTTGTTCTTCAAATTTGAGAATTGGTATTGGTATCTGTGCAATACCATGATGACAGAAGAGCGAATTTGGAACAGGACCTCCAATGTGCTTGACAACTTCATGGATTCATGATAAGCTCAAAAACCATGGTACCATATGTGATGTTCATAAAGCAAAATTTGGTAGACTTTGTACAGCAATAATTGCCACTTCCTGGGCTATGGTGCTGGAACAGATCACAGAAGTCTGCAGCACAGGGAGCACGTGAGACCATAGTAAGCAGCACAAAAGTTTATGGTGCATCCTTAAAGAGCTAAATGGAAAATTTACATGCCAAGACTGTTCCACGCAATCAGTGAACATGATCGTGATCAAAGAATCCAGTTTTGTGAGTGATTACAATACACACTAGGAAAGAACAAGGTGTTGGTAAAGAAGATTGTATCATCTGGCAGGGAACAATTTAAGCTAAATGGAAGAGTATAATTCCATTTCTTGGGCACCAGAAAATCCCAGGGTGCATGGGGACAAGGCAGTCAATTAATCGGAGTCGATGTCTGGTGTAAGTGTCAATAAGACATTTAATAGGCCTATTTTTCTTTGAAGGTGCTCTTGCAGGTCCAGCACACCTAGACAAACTATGCATATTCTGCTTACCTGTCATACTACTACAAAAACATTCAAGCTCTGGCCAGGGGGTTAGCTCAGTGGTTTCAGCGCCTGTCTTGCAAGTGCAAGGACCCGGGTTCGATCCCCGGTAACCACATACCATACTGGGTGTGGAGACTCACACCCAGCAGCAATCAGTACCACATAGCACAGTGCCAGGCGTGGTGGCTCATGACTGTAATCTCAGCACTCGGGAGGCAGAGGCAGGAGGATTGCAGTGATGTGAGTTTGAGGCTGAGCTCAGGGCCATCCTGAACCAAAAGGGAGACCCTGTCTCAAAAAAACCAAAAAAAAAAGAGATTCATGCTTATCTGCATGAGAATTTTCAAGGAATCTGGCTAGGAGAAAGAAGCACAGTTGACTTTGCCTCACAATCTCCTGATTTTAACACCTGCAGGCTTTATCTATGGGTGCACTACAGGATGTGTAGATATAGATAGATAATACGTATATATTGTATGTACCTCTCTCTCTCTCTTTCTCTCTCTCTCTCTCTCTCTCTCTCTCTATATATATATATATATATATATATATATATATATGTATGTGTGTGTGTGTGTGTGTGTATGTAAGAAAAACTTGTATAAATATTTCAGTACTAAATCCATTGAGGCATCAAGAGATTAATACAAGTAACCTTTGGCTTCTACAATAATAAGAGTTGTTCAAAGTAATAGCCATTAACTTTACATCATTTATTAGTATGGCCATCTGCTGCCTGAGTAACCTTGGTCAAAGTGTCCATTGAGATTGCTGTGCATGCCCTTTCAATTTCAATTTGATTATTTTGAAATACACGACATCTTCTAGGGACTCCCATATGACAGTAAAACCATTAGTTGTAAAAACACCATATTATATTTCTTGTCTTGAAGTATGAATACATTTATGTGGAATATCACAGAAAGTTTTCATATAAAAGAAACAAGATGATATTTACATCTGTGTGTCTGAGTTGCTTCCTTTAGAATCATAGTCTCAAAAGACACATTCACTTTACTAAAAATAACTCATTTATCCTGATTCATGTCAGAATAGTACTCCATTATATATGCATTTTTGTCCATTCATGTGTTGATGTACATATATGCTATTTCCAAAATTTAGATTATTCCAAGATGATAGCAGATTATGAAACTTTTGCTATATTCCCAGAATTTACTGAGATTCAGTTTTTCAAATTTTTAAATGGTAATGTACCAATAATACATATTCTTTTTTTTAGATTTTTTAATCTTTATTGGTACATTACATATACACATTATGATTGCACTCCATAATGGGGAGTTGTACCAGCATAAGACACAACTTAATTCTCATTTTTTGCCATAGCCTTACCCACCCTACCGCCCCCCCATATACATAAAATTTGTTTTCTTACTTTTTTGTTACAATCTCAACATTTTCCCCCTTCTTCTTATTTTACATTGAGCATTTTCTATTTCACAATATATAACATACAATGCTAGGACTCATTTACATCTTTATTTTCTCATACCAGAGAAAAGATGCAATATGTACCTATCTGTGACCTATTTATTTCACTTATGAGGATATCCTCAAGGTATGTCCATTTAAGTAGAAATGATTCAAACTTATGGCAGAGTAATACTCTATTCTGTAGAAGAACCACAGCTTTTTTATCCAGTTTCCAGTTGATGGACACTTGGGTTGTTTCCAAGATGTAGCAATCACAAATTGGGCTGCTATAAACATGGGTGCACATATGTCACTGTGATATAAGTCTTTTAATTATTTTGTGTATATACCTACCAGGGCAATGGCCGGGTCAAATGGGACCTCCAGTCCTAGCTTTTTGAGGATTCTCCAAACTGATCTCCACAGGGATTGTACAAGTCTACAGGCACAACAACAGTGGAGAAGGGTTCCTTCTTCTCTGCAGCCTCAACAACATTTGCCATTGGCTGATTCTGAAATGGCAGCCATTCTATGTGGAGTGAGATGAAATCTCAATGTTGTTTTCATCTGCATCTCTCAAATGACTAATGATGTTGAGCATTTCTTCATATGCTTCTTTGCTGCTCTTACTTCTTCCTCTGAAAAATATCTGTTCATTTCAGATGCCCATTTTTGAATTGGGTCATTAAATTTGGGGGCTGATTTTCTTGAGTTCTTTATGTATTCTAGATAGTAGCCCTTTGTCTGAGGAACAGCTGGTAAAGATTTTTTTCCACATTGTTGGTTGCCTTTTCGCACTGCTGGTGGTTTCCTTTGCTGTGCAGAAGCTTTTTAAAAGAATGAGGTCCCATTTGTTGATTTCCTCAGCCAATTCCTGTGGTATAGAAGTTTTGTTCATGAAGTCTTTCCCTAAGCCAGTGTCTTCGAGAGTTTTACCTAACCTGTTTTGCAGAAGGTTTAGAGTGCCTGTTTTAATATTTAGGTCTCTTATCCACTTTTATTTTAGCTTGGTACACAGTGAAAGAGTTAGATCTATATTCTTGCAGGCTTGAAAAGAAAATTAAGAAAGACAATTTGTTAAATATGGTCAATATATATTAGTAATTGGGCCAGAATTTAACTCAGTGGTTCCAGGACCTGTCTTGCAAGTGCAAGGTCCCTTGTTTGATCCCCAGTAACTACATACCACATTGCTTGGCATGATGGCTCATGCCTACCATCAATAAATACTACACACCACAATGCCAGGTGTCATGGCTCACACCCATAATCCCAGCACTTGGGAGGCAGAGAGAGGAGGATTGCTGTGAGTTCAAAGCTTGCCTGGGCTACATAGTGAGTTCAGGACCAGCCTCAACTACAAAGGGAGATCCTGTCTCAAAAAAAAAAAAAAAATTGGTTATTTTTGTCAATGTTTTAGGTTGTGTAACTACACATCAGAAAAGCATAAATAAATGTATTCCAAACTCTCAGTATTATGATTCATTTGGTGCTCTCACTATTCCAAATTTTCAAAAAACAAGATTATTGTCCTGACAAAGTGTACCATCTTTTCAAGTATAATTTCCACATAATTTTATATTTTGTCTTTTTATTACTTGTCATATTCTTTTTTCTTCTTTTATGCAAGGTCTATAATTCCATAGACATTTTGTAATTTTACCTCCCTTCCTTTGAGATTCTCATTCCTTCAGTAAGATATTTCCTTGCTGGGCCGGGGATTTAGCTCAGTGGTTCTGGCGTCTGTCTTACAAGCGCAAGGGCCTGGGTTCAATTCCCCGGTAACCACATACAATACTGGGTGTGGAGACTCACCCCAGCAGCAACCAGTATCACATACCACAGTGCCAGGTGTGGTGGCTCACGCCTGTAATCCCAGCACTCGGGAGGCAGAGGCAGGAAGATTGCTGAGATGTGAGTTTGAGGCTGAGCTCAGAGCCAGCCTGAACCACAAAGTGAGATCCTGTCTCAAAAAATCTAAATAAAAAAAACAACGACAACAACAAAAAAACCAAAGATATTTCCTTGCTTAGTTTGTTTTTTCCTCCTTGAAGATGGTGTAGGTGTGACTTATCATTTTTATTAATATCACAGATTCTATAAGTAGGAACTCTGATAATGCCCAGGTGAAGAACTGTTCTGCTCTTTATTGTTCCTCAAGCAAAGTTATTACCTGTACTCAGATGACAGATAAGCTGTTCTGCTGGGTCTAAAATGACTTCACACACATCTCTCATGCACTGGCAGGAAGAGTTCTGAAGCTGAGTTCAAAAGGCACTTTCAGAGAAAGCATCTTCTCATGACCTCTCTGTGTGACTTATGCTGCACTAGAATGATTGTTAGGTCTATTACAGGACAGACCAGAATTCTACATACTTCTCCAGCAATACAAAAGCCTCATTATCTCATAGGACTCAGTCTCAGAAGTTAGTACCACTTCCACTATACTCTATCATTTTTTGAAATATAATAATTCAGCCATGAATGACAATACTCACAAGAATAAGAAGAAAACCTTACAAGTCCCTGATAGAAACCAAACTACAGAGCATAAGTAAAGCAACGTGCTTTAAATGAATTAAATCCAAGATTTATTTAACTACATTCCAAATTATAGAATGGTTACTACATAGGTTATGTGGTTTAATGTGAGGTTATGAATTAAATTTAAATATGATTTCAAATTCTGTCTGCATGTTGACTATGTTTTCCTCTTTAAAATCCCAAAGTTTCACCTGTCTATAGAGATTAAATGTAATTTCCTCTCCTTATATAAACATATATACAATTGCTTTGATATTGGTGCTATGAATATATGAGATAATGTGCTCCTCATAACAACTGTGCCAGATGGGCTTTAATCATCCTTTGTATTTTACAAAACACAAGAACCTAGAGTTCACAGATATTAAAAAACTTGTTCAAAACATCTTTGGTAAGCAAGCAGCACCAAAGTTCAGTTCCAGATTTCATGATACCGAAGGCCTTCTCACATCCTTTCACTGTGTTCTGCCTACTTTTTGGCTACTGTGGTGGTTTTCGGTATGAAACTTTCAAGAAATTGCTTTATGAACTGCCTAATTGCAAGGTATCATTATTACTGTTCATTCCAACAGCAGAGAGTGGCAGAATTGTGTCTAAGATTACTCATGCTTTGTGTAACACCCAGTACCTTAGATAAACCTCACCCAGGCTTACACGTTTCTGCCAAATACAAATGTAAACAAAAGAATTTGTATTGATCAGCCTGAATATTATAGAACTTAAATTTAACACCTGCCCTGTAGAGCCTGCCCTTATCTCCCAATGGCTTATCACATTTCACACATACGAAAGTCATTTTGGCTTATATTTGTCATGATTTATCCATATGGAAAGAAAAATTAGATAAAATGAAGCAATCTAAAGAATAGAGAATTTGTGGGCCGGGGAGTTAGCTCAGTGGTTCCGGCGCCTGTCTTGCAAGCGCAAGGGCCCGGGTTCGATTCCCCGGTAACCACATAACAATACTGGGTGTGGAGACTCACACCCAGCAGCAACCAGTACCACATACCACAGTGCCGGGCGTGGTGGCTCACGCCTGTAATCCCAGCACTCGGGAGGCAGAGGCGGGAGGATTGT
>PVIR01014405.1:0-40439 GCA_004026965.1 Petromus typicus | reverse complement strand
GTCTCCGTGTCCAAGGCATAATTAGTTAACTTACTCAGCGGCAGTATTTTACCAGTATTTATTAGGCATTGATACTTTTGAATGTTCTATTTCCAGCCATATCCTTCATTGTCTTTTGCTGGCCCCCAAATCTTGACGCCATTCCCTGTGGCTTCAGCTGTCTTGGAAATTCATCAGTGCCTGCGCTGTAAAGAAACAGACCGTGAGGCTGGAGAACTGCGATTACCTGAACGGTACACCTGAGGTAAACGCTTTTGTTTCGAAGTTCTAGATTTCCACACAAATCGTTTTTTTCTTTTCAGACAAGATTTTGATATGCAGTTCAGGCTAACCGGGACTCACCCTGTAGCTGAGGCTGGCCTTGAACTCATAACGCCCCCCTGCCTCAGCCTCCCAAGGCCGGGATAACAGATGTGTGCTCCACGCTCAGCTCCCACACAAATCGTGACTAACGCTTATTCTTGTTTTGTTTTTGAGACAGGGTCTCACTATGCACCCCAGGCTGGCCATGAACTCGCAGTGATCCTCTTGCTCCAGTCTCTCTAGTGCTGGGGTTATAGGTGAATGCCACCACGCCCGGCAGTTGTATTTGTTTTGTTTTTTGAGGTAGAACCGCAAGTTCCAAGGCCATGCATTGCCCCGTGTCCCTGCCACCCACCACCCACCACACTCACCAGACACAGCCCTCCTCCCTCACTTCTGATTTTTGCATTGTTCACATTCAACAAGGTATGAGAATAAATCAGACAACACTAATCCATATTAAACTGCTTTAAAAAAATCTTCCCCCTGCCCCTAACAGCTTTTTGTTTTACATTTGGGGAGAAATTTTACTAACTCAAGTTAATCTCCAAGTGGTGAAAAGTTGGGTTATTTTTAAGTGTGTGTGGTAGCAGGCGTTAAACCCAGGGCCTTCGTACTGCTACATTTCCAGCCCTTTTTATTTGTTTATTTTTACTTTCGAGACAAGTTCTCACTGAGTCACAAGTTGCCTAGGCTGACCTTGAGCATGTGATCTTTCTGTCTGAGATCCCCAGAGCTCTGGGATTACAACACTCCCAGATGAGAGAATAACTGAGCAGTTAATTCTCAAGTTACATCAAACTCTATTATTTAAATCACCTATTTCTCTTTCCTCGGACTGAAACTAAAAAGTGCTGATAGGGAAAGAAGTCTATAATTCAGAAACCTCCCTGGGGGCTGTGGCAGTGGACACCTGGCTTTGCGCTGCCTGTTTGATGCCCACACGTGCACCCTCAGCTCCTCGGTCCGAGGGGAGCCAGGGCCCTGCTGGTCAAGTTTAAAACGTGGCCTTAAAGAGAAGGAAGTGTCCAGAGAGGATGGACTGTGACACCAGCAAGAGTCCACTTTGCCCTTGTTCCTAGCAACCACAATAAGACACATCTCTTTTGGGAAATAAACCCCAGACCTCATAGGATCGGGGTGCCCCCTGCTGCAGAAGTGAGCTTCTCAGTGCTCTCAAAGTCAGAGGCCACTGGAACACAAGCCTAGAACATGACTCACACATCAAGAATTTGGTGGGAGACACAAGGAGGGGTTGGACTGCGAGATGGGCGACACCCTCCCCCTCCCTGGATACATCCGCTACTCCTGAGTCCTCAATGGGACTGCCGCTCGGAACCCTAACCCCGCTCCCGCTCCCGGCACTGCCCCAGTCAGACCTGCCAACTGCTGCAACTCCTTCCGCTCCTCCAAATTATACTGAAGCTCTTCCAGCAACTCAAGATACCGCAAGAGTAAATTGCGGGGCCACACGGTGTACTCATCCTGATCCATCTCCATGAGCTCAGGGAGATTCTGGTGGACCAGGTTCTCCCAGTCCAGCTGATCTGCAGGGAGGAAGGCTTTTTTACATGTCTGCTTCTGGAGAAGCTAGAAAATAGCTCGGAAATCCTACGGCATGGGTAGAAAGGTGTCAGCAGAAGAGGGGCTGGGGAACAGGAGGGAAAGGGCACGTCGCCGGAAGACTACTTTTCATACCAAGCAAAGAGCCACAGCGGTACTTATCCAAAGGGAAACACACGCACAGGGAAGTTATATTCACTTGTAAAATTTTTGAGATGCTGGGTCTTGAACCCATGGCTACACATGAGCTGGTAAAGGCTCTCTCCTTGAGCAATATCTCAAGCCCATACAGAGAAAGTTCAGAGGCACAGATTACAACCAGAAAGTCAAACTGACGGAGAAACTGGAGTGCATACGGAGTGAGACAGCTGCTCTTAAGACTAAGATTCTCAGCTGAGTATGGTGCTCATGTGCATCTGTGTCCCAGCACTTGGGAGGCTGAGGCAAGAGGACTGCTGTGAGTGCGAGGACAGCCTGGGTCGTTCAAGGCCTGAGTAAAGCACAAAGTCACACCTTTCCTCAAGGAAGAGAAGGAAGGGAAAGAGAGACACACACAGACAGAGAGAGAGAGACAGAGAGAGAGGGAGGGAGGGAGGGAGGGAGGGAGGATGGTCTGAATTTAAGTGGAAAAAACCCTCTGCTTACCATCATACACTGATGAGGAGGATGTGGAGGAGGAAGAGGGCTCTTCCTTTTTGGTCAAGGATTCTTTTGTGGGTTGGGAAGACAATATCAGCTCCTTTGCAACTGTCCTGTGATTCAACTCTTTTTCAGAACCCTCTTGGAAGTTCAACGATGTTTGTTGACTGACTTCTCTGAACATGTAAGAAAAAATTGTATTCTTTCCAACACATATACAGGATCTGACTAGATTGTTCATTACTCTAGTCCTGGCCCTGGCTGGGCCCAAACTCTGGGATTTAGGGATATGGGCACCATCTTGGTCCCAAACACCAATCTTAGGCGCTTCCAGCCTCACCCCATGTTATTTTTAATCCTTTTCTTCTTTTCATATCTAGTCCATCAAGAAGTCCTGCTGGTTCTACCATCAAAATGCATCTTTTCTTTCTTTTTTTTTTTTTTGAGACAGGGTCTCCCTTTGTGGTTCAGGCTGGCCCTGAGCTCAGCCTCAAACTCACATCACAGCAATCCTCCTGCCTCTGCCTCCCGAGTGCTGGGATTACAGGCATGAACCACCATGCCCAACACTGTGGTTTGTGGTACTGGTTGCTGCTGGGTATGAGTCTCCATGCCCAGTATTGGTATGTGGTTACCGGGGATCGAACCCGGGTCCTTGCGCTTGCAAGACAGGCGCTGGAACCACTGAGCTAACTCCCTGGCCCCAAAATGCATCTTTTCTAATTCACTGCTCTAGTCTTTGTCTAAGCTTTTATCTCCTCTGGGACATAGCATTGTTCCTTACCAGCCTCTCGGCTATTTCTTACGTCTTTTTAAAAAAATTTTTCTTAGATATGGTCTTCCAGCATTACCCAAAATGCCCACAAATTCATTACGCAGCACAAGCTGGACCTGGGATCCTCCGCCTCAGCCTCCTGAGTACCAGGATTACAGGAGTGTCCTCAACTGCCCCCCCACCCTTTTCATCTGTCATCAAGACTGCAATCAGAATAATCCCCCCTCCTCTGCTGAAAAAAAAGTACTGAGAATTGAATCCAAGCCCTTTGCACTGAGCTACATTCCCTGCTTTTATTTGATTTTTATTTATAAATCATCCAGACTAGGCTAGAACTAATAATCCTCCCAGCTCAGAGTCCCAGAGTCCTGGGGATACGCGTGCCCCCAGGCCTAGCTCACTGTTATCTTTTCGGTGGAAGTCACTTCCTGTCACCCCCTGCTCTGTCCCATTTCCCTCCCTCCGAGTGCAGGTCCAAGTCCTTACTTCGACGGCACAAACTCAGGTCTCCGTCCCTGTCCCTGTCCTCGTCTCCCGCCACTCGCCCTTGCTCACTCTGCTCCAGGCACAACGGCCTCCGCCGAGGACCTTGCCACTAATGGAAGGAACTCACTGGGAATCCAAGGATGCCCCCCAGCCCCAAGTCCTTCTCACGTGCTTCCCTTTCAAAGAGGGCGCCTCGGTCAGCTCGCTCCAAACTATAACCCATGGACAACAATGTACATAACACTCTCTTTGCCTGTTCTAATTTTAATCTTTCCATAAGGTTTATCGTATTCTAGCACATTACTGTTCATTGTTTATTATCTCTTCAACCCTACTACTATGTGAGTTCTCTTATTCACTGCTAAACACTCAGGGCCTAGAACAATATTATTTTTACTGAAGGTCCCTATGTTATTTTCCTCTGGGTGTCATAACAAGTGATCATAAACTGGTAGGGTTTTTTTTGTTTGTTTTTGTTTTTTTTAGAAGAAATGTATTCTCTTTCTAGTTTTGGAGGCTGGAAGTCTGAAATGAAAATGCTGGCAGGCGATACAGCCTCCGCAGAGTAGGAGGGCATGTCCCTTGCCCCTTGACCTTCTTAGCCACTGCTCAGCGGCCGCACTGCAGTCTCTGTCTGTGTCTTCCCTTCCGTCCTCTGATTCTCCTGGTCATGGAATTTAGGGCTCACCAGGGCAATCCGGGATGATCGCATCTCAAGGGCTTTTAAGTTGACCATATCTGCAAAGACCCTTTTTGCAAGGGAAGATACATTCCAGAATTCTAGAGATTAGGGTCATGGGAAGAAAACTCGGGGGAGCATCCAGTTCCCACGTGCCCTGCTCACCTGGTATGGACCTTGCTGTGGCTTGACCTCAGAGTTGTGAAGGACTGGTTCTGCCTCCTGCACACACACCAACGACAGAGACAGAATGAAGCTAGCTATCCTCAGCAGCAGTGCAGTAAGACACAAAGACTCGGAGCAGCAAATGAAGCAAGCCGAGTGGGGAGGACAGATCCTAGCGAAGGGGTGAGGAAGAATCAGGGAGCCCTCACAGGGGGTGAAGAATCAGACAGTGAACTTGCTGGGGAAGTCTTAAGTCTTTGGGCAAATTTTCTGTGGCGAGAGAAAAAGTAGGGTCGAGGCCAGGGAGTGGAGACGGGGAAGGTCGGCAAGCTCCCGGAAGTGCAGGTTAGCGTGAGAGGCGGGGAGCAGACCTCTTGAGGATCTGCACCTTGAGGAAGTCCGCTTTGTGCTGGGCTGCCAGATGTGCCATCTCCTTGTCCAGCTCATCCCGGATGTCCCGGAAGTTATTGGCTGGATGGGAGAATTGCAGGGACGGGTCCGCGCTGAGATCACAGCTGCCTGCTAACTCGGTCCTGTCCTCTCCGCCCCCACGGCACCAGTCCCAGCTCTCAGGCTCCTTCCTCCCACCACGGTCCCCTGCGCTCTGCTCACCCATAGTGCTTATTATGACATTTCGCATGACAATGGCACCCAGCAGCACCCAGAGGATGACATAGGTGCTGCTGACGGCAGAGCTGACTTCCGGCGCCTTCCAGAGGTCCCGGAGCAGCGCGTTCCACTGATCCATCGTGAAGAGGATGAATATGGTTATCAGGGAATTTGGCAGACCCCTGCAGAGCAGGTGTGTGGAGAGGGAGGCTCAGAGACCCGAGTCTCCCAAAGACTGCACAATTCCTATTGTAAAGCAACATGAGAGCATTTGTTTTTGTGCAGTGCTTTGCTCTGATTGTGACATATTCTCTACCACAGTCAGTAGTTTTTAGGTATTTGTTCTTCAGTTTGAAGTCATTTTATTATGAATAACCTGAGAACCTCTCTCATTATCTCAGTTGTCCAGGGTACAGTAAGTACTGTACTTAGCAAATATTGGCAGATTTTTTAAAAAACTAATCACAAATCTCTCCATAAGGTTTCCATAAGTAGGAGTACAGAGATAATAAACAACGAACATGTAAATAATGTGCTAGAATATGATACACCTTATGGAAAGATTACTGAATCACAAATAGATTTATTTCTTTTCTTCCTTCGTTTTCTTTCTTCCTCCATGATCAAACTAGTAGGTTTTTTTCTAAATTCAGTCATTCTCCACTGCTCTACAGATTTTATATTATCTAGCTTGCTGGGATACACTGACAGGGGAATAAATGTAAGAATGTATGACACAAACATATGGACTCCCACATAATGAATGCATACAGATAATATAAAAGTTTAAAAAATAATACAAATAATTTACCAACTAATTATTTCAGGATTTGGGGCAGAGTTCAGTAGTGGGGCACTTTCCTTATATATACAAGACCAGCTCCAAAATAAAGAAATTTAGATATCATTCTGAGATCTTTTATCCACAAAAGAAAGAGATCTAAATTGCTCTTTCCTACGTAGTTCTCTAGGTACAATCCACTGAAAACATCAGGGCTTTAATCAGATAAAGGCCAGGACCTTCTTAGTACTTTTACAAAATTTCCTATTATGAGTCCAAGAAAGATTTGGGAGGTGCTGGTAAGCCTGGATTACCATTCATGAATGGGATTATCTCCCACAGATTCAAGTTGACTTGCTTTGAAACAAGTGTTTTCTAGACAGAGATCTTCTAAGCACGTTGTGTGCTGTGTGACAGCCACACCTGAAGATGAGGCACAGCAGTGACTCGGAGTCACAGGGACGTTACTGTCCCTCATGCTGTGCTCACTGCTGTGCTGGCTGCTCCCCGCACGACCTCATTGACTCCACCCTGTTCTGAGGCAGCACCACTATTACCCCTGTTTTCCAAAAGTAGTAGCTAAGTAGGGGAAACCAGGCTTCTCCACTGGAGTGCACTGTAGGTACGGACGGTTCGTGTTGCGTTTAAGTTTGTAAAACCCAGAAGAAAGATCAGAGCTGGTGCTGCTCGTGTTCCTTTGTTCTTTCTTTCCCTCCCTCTCCGGGGCTCTGCTCGAGCTACCTGGACTCTTCCTGCACGTGGGTGGCCGCCAGGTACCTGACCCAGTCTCCCGCCCTCGCCAGGCTCTCCCCAGCCCTGCCTACAGGAAGGCCTCCTTGTACACCAGGTCCTGGTGAGTGGAACGGGTGAAGTCCTTGAAGAAGTAGACACCAGCCACAGCAAAAATGTAGAAGAGGAGGAGCAGCAGCATGAAGTGAAATCGGATGCTCTGGAGGACAGGACCTCGGGTCGGAGGAGGCAGACGCGCTGACCCCCAGCGTCTGCCCGGCCACGCCAGCTTCCTTGCACTGTGGCCCCCAGCCCTCCCGTCCTGTCATCCCACAGCCCGGCCTTCCCCGACCCGCCCAGGCTCGCCGCCTGTGACACATTACCCCCCACAGCTCTCCACCCAGCTGCACTTCAGTCGCCCACCCCTGAATCACCTTGAAGGTCCTGACCAGCGCCAAAATAATAACGCGGACTTGATGGAACTGTGCATACAGCCGGAAACACCGCATCACGCTGCAGATACTCAGCAGCTCAAGCCATATGGGATGGCCTGTCACCCCGCCCAGCACCAAGATTTCATAAAGCAAGGGCTGTGGGAAGCAAGAGTGCGACAGGGCATGCCCGAGAGCTCCTGGGCACAGGGGTTCCCACCCACCTCCCCCGGGGCTCCCAGGCGTCGTCCCTTGACTGCCATGCTCCGGGGACTGCTTCCTAGTCAGCCTGTCTTCACTAAGCTGTTGATGTCCTGCATGACAACTTGCTGGGATATGAGGGATAATATGAGCGCCGATGTCACCGGCCTCGTGCGGAGCATGACTGACATGACATAAGCCAAGCGTGTTCAACAGGGCTGGCAGCGGTCTCTGGTCACTGGTCACTGGTCACTGCTCCCGGGGCTGGATTTTACCTCTGGTCCCTGCAATGCCTGGCTGAGCAGCAAACGTCTCGGGATGTCACGCACACCTGCACTCGTTTCTTTCTGTTTTCCTGGCGTTTCTCACTCACCTAATGACACTCCTCACCCACTGGCTGGTGCCCGGGCTGCCCGTCCCTACCAGCAGGGTGACGACGAAGTCAAAGATGTTCCAGGGGTTCTTCCAGTAGAGGGAGAAGCTGGCTAACCACTTCAGGAGGATTTCCACGATGAAAACAAGCAGGATAAACCACACCGCCACCTCCAAAGACAGCTTCAGGGGCCACAGGCTATTGTTTGTGGAATAGAGCAGCTCTGCGGAAGTAGGGCAGAGGGAGAATAACAGCTACGGGGGCGGGAAGCCGAACAGGGCCGGAGAAGCCCTCCTAAACCAGTCGTGCTGGCCACTGCTCCGTGTCTGACTTCGCTGCTCCACGCTGGAGGACAGGACTGAGCCTGAGCCTCCGCCACGGTGGCCCCTTCACCCTGGGGCCGCTCACTCTGGGGAGTCCCCGTCCTCCACCCTGTGCTTATTGTTAATTTTTTTTAATTGAAATCTTTATTGGTACATTACATATACACATCATGATTGCATTCAACAATGAGAATTTGTACCAGTATATGACACAACTTAATGCTCATTTTTTCCCATAACCCTGCCCGCCCTCTCAACCCCACCCCCTCCATATACATAAACTTTGTTTCCATCCTTTTTGTTATAATCTCATTATTTTCAGTGCTTATTGTTAAATCAGTTTCTACTTTCACCAGGAGAGAACGGGTTTTGAGAACGAGTGCTTTACCAGAGATCTGACACAGGAAGCCACTCTCATGGCACATTCAGAGCCATAGTAGGAAACCTTAGTCCTGTTACCTTTCTTGCCCTGCCCTCTGATGAAAACTGATTTGCTTCACAAAGCACACTGAATTCCCCTGAACCCAGCTGTTACTTGCTAACTACTATTTCTTCACTCCTTGCTTTTATTTTTAACTCTCTTTATCACTCACACACACCCACACACACACCACTGGGGACCAAACCCAAGGCTTTGGCATAGAGGTAATATCCTCAGCCCTTTTAAATTTTGAGACAAAGTCTCACTAAGTTTTTTAATTTGCCCAGGTTGGGCTCACACTTGGGACTATCCTGCCTCAGCCTCCCAGAGTGCTGGGAATACCTACCAACTTTGATACACTGGCTGTATATCTGCCATGCTCTACAAAAGCAAACCTTTACTGCGAAATGTGAACACTGCGATTAAACACGAACACTCAGGTTTTATTTTAGGAAAAAACAACTCATACATTAAACATCTTTTTTCTCAAAAGGAAAACAAATAATACACCTGCCATAGGTTTGCCTCCAGTGTCCTAGAGGAAAAAAAATTGATGTCAAAATAGATCTAAAGCTTGGTGGGTATACATGTCTATCATCCCAGCACTCAAGAGGCTGAGACAGGAGGACAGTTCCAAGTTTGAGGCCAACTTGGACTACACAGCGAGTTCAAGCCTGAACTAGTGAGAACTTGTCTCAAAAAAAGAAACCAAAACCAAACAAAATAGACCTAAAAGCTAAATAAGAATCTATATTGTGATACCATGCCTTTACAATTACTTTTCCTGTGCTGGGCCCTCTGCACTGAGATACATCTCTAGCCCGTTTGTATTTTTGAGAGAGTCTTGCTAAGTCACTAAATTTTCTAGGCTGTGCTCACATTTGCAATATTCCTGCCTCAGCCTCCTGAGTTCTGCTATTACAGGTGTACACCACCATCTCAGGCTGCAAGTTTTTCTTTTACATAAAAATTTTCTCTAATTTAGCCAGATGTGGTGGTGCACATCTGTTATGTCAACACTAAGGAGGCTGAGGCAGGAGGATCATAAGATCAAGCCCAACCTGGACCATTTAGTGACTTAATGAGATCGGGTCTCAAAATAAAAAATATGGAAAAAAATTTTCCTACTCTGAAAAAAAGACATCTGATTGTCTGAATGCGGAAGTCCAAATTACAGAAGCAGAAGCTCTTTTATTCTTTTTTTAGAAACTCAAGGAAGCCCCCTCAAAATGTCAGAGGAACCAGCAGCAAAAATTGCCTGAGCACCACAGAACGTGCAGAGTGACTATTTTCACTCTGCCTCAACTAACGAAAACACGAACTATCTAGAGTTGAAGATGGAACTTTTCAGACATTCCCATCTCACTTTAAGAAGGCAAAGGAGTCTTATTAGAAATAGAGTTCAGGGCCGGGGAGTTAGCCCAGTGGTTCCGGCGTCTGTCTTGCAGCGCAAGGACCTGGGTTCGATCCCCCGGTTAACCACATACAAAACTGGGCATGGCGACTCACCCCAGCAGCAACCAGTACCCCATACCACAGTGCTGGGCGTGGTGGCTCAGCCTGTAATTTCAGCTCTTGGGAGGCAGAGGCTCCCTCCTCAATCCTCCTCCAGCTTGAACTCACTGTGTAGTCCAAAAAAAAAGAAACAGAGTCCACAGCCCTGGTGTGCTCTTCCCTGGAGTTTAGCCAGTGCGGAGAGCTCACGGGGAAGATCTACACTTGAACCTTCCCCTCTTGGGGTGAGAGGAGAGCAGTTAGATCAAGCAGGTTAGGCAAGCAGACATGAGTCCATTTGACAAGGTAGAATTTCGACCCGGCCATCCCGTGTGGTTACTCCCTGTTCTAAGGCAACAATCAGATCGGTACACACCGACTGCAAGGGAAGTCCAACATCCACCATCGTCTCCACCACAGACAGTGGTAGGGCTAGAAAGTCACCCCTTGTGATCCAAGAGTTCAAGCAATGCTTACAATTACAGAGAGAAATAAGCCTTCAGTTTTACACAAGTAGGACTACAACAAAACATTGGTTTGGTCAAATTACACAATATGAAAATAAGACTGGTAAAATTCAAAGTATGTAAGAAAGGCCATGTTGACTCTGAACAGTGGTATCATGAAATACTTTTGTGGGATGAACAGTTATCTTCCATGACATCTCAAACTGTTAAAAACAGACCTTAACAGGGCCGGGGAGTTAGCTCGGTGGTTCCCGCGCCTGTCTTGCAAGCGCAAGGGCCCAGGTTCGATTCCCCGGTAACCACATAACAATACTGGGTGTGGAGACTCACCCCAGCGGCAACCAATACCGCATACCAGTGCTGGGCGTGGTGGCTCACGCCTGTAGTCCCAGCATTCGGGAGGCAGAGGCAGGAGGATTGTGATGTGAGTTGGAGGCTGAGCTCAGGGCCAGCCTGAACCACAAAGCGAAACCCTGTCTCAAAAAACCTAAAAAAAAAAAAAAAACAAAAAAACAGACCTTAACATCCAAGCACCATGGCACACAACTGTAATCCCAGCACTCTGGCAGGATGAGGCAAGAGTATCACAAGTTTGAGTCCAGCTCAGGCCACTTAGCAAAACCCTATCTAAAAATAAAAAATAAAAAAGGCTAGAGCTATCACTAACACTGTGAAAGTACAGAGTTCATTTATTTCATACTGCAAAACAACAACAACAACACATACACACCCAAAGCCTGAATTCATCGCTCATTCCGGGCTGTCCTTGCCTCGGCCTCCCACGTACTCGAGTGACAAGTGTGCACACCATGTGCAGCTGTTTCTTCATGAGTGGTGAGAATCAATTGCTAATTAACAAAAGTAAAAAGTTACTTACATGTATGATTTTTTTTGAGACAGGGTCTTGCTTTGTAATTCAGGCTGATCCTGAACTCAGCCTCGAACTCACAGCAATCCTCCTGCCTCTGCCGCCTGAGTGCTGGGATTACAGGCGTGATCCACCATGCCCAGTACTTGGTATGTGGATATGAGTGCTGTGCTTGCAAACCTGAGTCACCATACCCAGCATTGTTGTTACATATATAATTATTAACATTATAATCCTGGGTGTGGTGCTCAGGGAGGCAGAGGTAGGAAGATGGCTGAGTTCAAGGCTTGTATAGGCTATATAGTGAGTTCAAGGTCAGCCTGAATGACAAAGTGAGACCCTGTCTCAAAAAAAAGCATAAAACCACACAAAGCATTATGTAACAGTAAGCATCACAAATACAATGTTTAATAATATGCTTTTCCAATATATTTTTACCTCACTTTGCTATCTTTTTTAAAAATTGATTTTATTGGCATGTTTTACATACAAGTTATGATTCACTTTGCTCTCATATCACATAAAAACTGAAATGATTAACTCTGCCAATGGAAGCTTTCAACACATGTACAGTACTGGAAAACAAAATCACAGGACCAAAAAGACAAGGGAGGTTTGACCCAGCTCATTTTATTTCCCTGCCTGTAATAACATTCACTGTGACCTAAAAAAGATTAAGGCTAACAAAGCCTTGATGTTTATATTTACGATTTGAAGTAGTTTGTTCAGAGAAATTTGTTAATCACAGCTAATTCCTCTTAGCAAAATCCCTCTTGCTTTTATGCCATCAAAATTTATCACAGATCAAGCTGGGGATTTAGCTCAGTGGTTCTGGTGCCTGCCTTGTGATTAAGCTCAGTGGTTTTGGCGCCTGTCATGTAAGTACAAGGTCCCAAGTTCAATCCTGGTAAGCCACATACAACAATGCCAGGCCTGGGGACTCAGGCTTGTAATCCCAGCACTCAGGAGGCAGAAGCAAGAGGACTGCTGAGTTCAAGTCTGAGTTCAGGACCAGCCTGAACTACAAAACAAGATCTTGTCTCAAAAAAAAAAAAATTATCACCAATCATACTAGACATGGAACTTCCAGCCCTGGTGGTACACACCTGTAAGCCTAGCAACTGGGAGTGTGAGACAGAAATACCACTACATAGTGAGCTCAATGCCAGCTTGGAATCCATCATAAGACCCTGTCTCAGAAAAAAATAATAAATTAAAATAAATGAAATAGGGAACTATTAATGACTTATTTCAAAATCTATACCTTGTGGGGAGGAAATAAAAATACCTCAAAGTGTATGAAGTATGCAGTACATACAGTAGTGGGTCAGGGACATTGAGTAAAACTGTGTGATTAAATAACTTTGACCTGAACACACTGGACTATTTTCAAGTGGAAGATATCAAAATAAAAAAAAAAAGTGAAGAGGAAACAAGTGAACACTTGTATTATTTTCATTTCTGAGCAGCTTGTTGATAATAACAATCAAATGTGCTCACTGATTCTAGAGGTAACCTTCTGTTTTTAATATATTTCATATAACTCACCATTGGTTTTAGTCATGTACCTTAGTGACTGCTTGGCTAACTTGCTGCCTCGGCTGTTCCCAACTTTACTTTGTGAGCCTCTAAAATTCATACTTAAATCATCTTTTTAAATATACTTCTGAAATGGAAGTGTTTGGTCATCTGTGGTTCGGTACCAGCATCTCACAGAAAAGGTTCCAGGCTGAGGAAGTGGCTCCGTTGTGGAGCACTTGTCTAGAAGGGGGGAAACTAGGTTCAACCACAGCGCAGTGTGGATTGAGTACTTATAGAAATATAACAGACCTGGGCCCAAGAGTTAGCTCAGTGGTTCTGGTGCCTGTCCTGCAAGCGCAAGGACCCGGGTTCGATCCCCAGTAAACACATACCATACTGGGTGTGGAGACTCACGCCCAGCGGCAACCGGTACCACATACCACAGTGCCAGGCGTGGTGCCTCACACCTGTAATCCCAGCACTCGGGAGGCAGAGGCAGGAGGATTGCTGTGATGTGAGTTTGAGGCTGAGCTCAGGGCCAGCCTGAACCACAAAGTGAGACCCTGTCTCAAAAAAAAAAAAACAGAAAGAAATGTAACAGACCTTTTCATCCCCAGTTCCAGTGGATTTGTTATCTTGTTATAACTGTCCATACAAATTCAGAGTTTTACATCTTGTGTCTCCTGCCCATTACTCCAGACAGCACTCCGAATGCTTCTAGATTGTAATTATTGCACAAATTCCAGCAGCCTTGATATATCTCATACTTATTACAATTCAAATGATATTTGAAGATGTAAAATGATTGAGAAAAACAGTAACTTTCTGCATTTCCTCATCCACTCAATGTTCGTTCTCACCTGTTGTAATCATCCGTACAATTGCATTCAATATGATGAGCAAATTGAAGATATTCTTGAACCAAGGATCTGGTTTCTGTTAAGGAAACACGGAATGGAATTCTTTTTTTTTGAGACAGGGTCTCGCTTTTGTAGTTTAGGCTGGCCCTGAGCTCATTATGTAGCCCAGGAAAGCCTTGAACTCACAGCAGTCCCTCAGCCTCTACCTCCGGAGTGCTGAGATTAGAGGCGTGAGCCACCACACCTGGCACTGTGATGTGTGGTACTGATTGCTAATGGGTGTGTATCACCAAAACCAGCATTGTGGTATGCAGTTACTGGGGATTGAACTTGGGACCTTATGCTTGCTAGGCAGGCCCCGGAACCACTGAGCTAAATTCTCACCACTGAGTGGAGTTCTTGATCTATACAGCTGAAATAATAGAAGCAAGAATATAAGCTGAAGTGGGAGGACTTGAATTCCATCCTCAGCACCATAGAAAGAAAAAGCAGAAAGACTGTAAGCCATGAGAATACGAAAAAAATCAGAGTAAGGAAAAGGCAGATTATGAATGGCCTGTGGCTGAGAATGACTGACAAAAGGATACGCTCAGTAGCCCATTCGGCCCACAAGGAAAGAGGTGGCCACGGACTGTTCCGAACATGAAATCTAGACAGCAGGCGCTGGGCGTGTGAAATCCGTCCTACGTGCCGGGGCTTTATTGAGAAGCACACTTGGTGGTGCTGGTCTCTCAATCTAACTGACTTCTGCCGGGAAGGATCTAGGAGATTTGTACAGGATAATGTCTATAGTTCCACCTACTCACCAGGCTGAGGCACGATGATGAGCTTGAGCTCAGGAGTTCAAGGCCGGCATGGGAAACGGGAGGTGAGGGGGGTGTCAGTGGGTCCACGTGGGTTAGTGCGGGTGAGTTCAAGTCCTGCTTGTGACTAACACGGACCATGCCCACAATAAAAACAGCACGCTCAACCTCCAAGTTTTAGGTATCTCTAGCAGACTTTTCTGTTAATCAAGGGGAGTATCCTAAAAAGGAGTTAGTAGGACTCTATTTCTTGGATTCAGAGTTATTTATAAAGCCAGGCGTGGTGGCTGGCTGCAACTCCAGCACTTTGAGGGGCGGAAGAGGATCCTAAGTTCAAGCACAGGCTGGAAATTTAACAAGTTAAAGAGACCTTGTCTCAGAATAAAAAATAAAAGGCTGGAGTATGTGGCTCAGTTTAATCTCCAGTAATGGAGTGGGGGTGGAGTATTTCTAAAACTCTCAAAATGATGTATCTAGTTCGGGGTAACTTCCAGACCAGCCACCAAACTAGTCTTCCCTGAATTTTCCATCCTTAAATGTGTCTCTCTGCCTCTTGGTCTTCAGATGTGGACAGGGGTCTTAAATCTAGTGCAGGAAGAAAACAGGCTGCTGACCAAGTATCTCCTGGGTCGTGAAAAGCGGCACAGGCTGGCTGGAGGACTGAAAATGTTCCAGGGCAATGTGACGAGAACGAATGGCATCCGCTCTGGGCAAGTACACGTGCCCAGCTTGATAATCCGCAGCCATGTCTGTGAAGAAGAAAAAGGGAATCAATGGTCAAGACCTTTCCTTCTCAGCGTTGCACTAGGATTAGAAGGCAGGTATGTAAGAATGTGTGTGTGTGCCCACAAATGCGTGTTTTTAAAAAAACAAAAATATGAAGAGAAGGCCGGGTATGATAGGAAAAACTAGTCTGTAATCCCAGCACCTTGGAATGTTGAGGCAGGAGATTCCCAAATGTAAGCCCAGCCTGGTCAATTTAAGGACATGGTGAGTCCCTATTTCAAAAAACAAGAAATTTATTTTAAAAGGCTGGGGTGTACCTCACGTGTAGGCCCTGTTCAATCCTCAGTGTCAGAAAAGGAAGAAAAGAAAGTTGGAAGAGAAATATTGGCAAGTCGAACAAGTGCTCTGCGCCTTCTAGAAAGTAATTTTAAAATCAGTTAAAGCAAAGCAGGCGGTGGCAGGGTCGGAACCACAGAGCTGGACCCAGGACACCGGGCCCACGCGGCTCCTCAGAAGAGAAGCTAGCTCCAGGGGAGCGGTCACTGTGAAGACTGCACCCCGACACCGTCTCAGGGCCGGCTCCTCCGTTCGCCCTGCGCTCGGCTCCCTCTGCACTGGACCAGCTTAGAGCGAACGGGCGCCACAGTGCCCAGGCACCTTGGTTATCCGTTTTCCTGCCCGACCAGCACAGCCAATCAGCGAGGTCGCTCTATCCCCGCCCACTGGGTATTTCCGTGTTGCAGGGGCGGGACTTCCGCTGTCGCTGGCTCTGGGCTCCCAAGGCTTTGCTCGAGGTTGCCTGCCGCCAAGTCTGCACAGGGTCCCTGAGTTTGCATAAATGCCCTTCAACCTGCAGTGAGGACGCGAAGGCGTCCTCACATGCAGAGGTCACCTCATCCCGTGATATACAGTTCCTACAATAGTCCCATCAGAATCTGCCCATATTGTCATTTTTCGTTAGTAGTTCTGAAAAAAGGAACCTCCCCCCCCCCTATAATAAAGCAGCCAGTGTTGGAGAAGTGAGTTAGAGCAACTTCACCAAACCTCAGCACGAATTCCTTAGGGGGAACTAACTTAGATCCGTCCTGAGAGGAAGGGAAGAAATAGGATTTCTAGCCCTGTCAACCTCAATAGTGGTGGTGGTGGCAACTTCCAGATCATTAGTAAAGCAATAATGATTGTCTTCAGGCTTGGGACGAAGACTTGTGCTAATTATTGTACTTAATTTTACATTTCCAGGTACTAGTAAACCTGAAGGGGATATGGATAACCATCTCACACTTACTAAGATTGCTTTTTACTTAAAAAAAAAAAAAAGATTCAGGGGAAATTTCAGTAGTAGTGCATGTTAGCATGCCTGAGGCCCTGGATTCAACCCCCAGCATAACAAAATAAAAAGTGTTGGCAAGGATGTAGTGCTCCGTTGATGGGAATGTAAAATGTTACAGTTATCAATGAAAATTGCATGAAATTAAAGATATAGTTACCATACAACTTAGTAAATCTACTTCTGGGGACTCAGAAGAATGAAAAGCAAGTTTTAACAGAGTTTATTGTTAGCACTGATAACACCATTACTGACAGTCGCTGAAAGAAGTCATCTGCTTGTCTGTCAATGGATGATTAAATAAAATGTAGTATATACATGCAGTAGAGTGTGATTCCTGTTTAAAGAGAGGGAAATCAGGTCACAAATGGCAAACACATATGATCCCATTTTGTGAAATACCAAGAATAGACATCTTCAAAGGGTGGGGTGTCCAACTAGAAGAGGGGAAGGGGAGTCTAATGACAGAATTTCAGTTTTGTAAGGTGAAAACAGTTCTGGAAGTTGGTTGTACAGCAGGATAAATGTACTTAAAATGGTTGAGATGTGAACTTTATGGTCTATGAACATTGATGGATACAGACTTTTTCCTACTGGAGACTGAACTCAGGGCCTCCGCACTGAGTTACATCCCCAGCCCTTTTATTTTTTATTTTGAGACAGGGCCTCACCAAGTCACCGAGTCTCCCAAGATGGGCTTGAATGTCTCTTGTCTGAGACACCAAGAGTGCTGGGATTGCAGGTATGTATCACCAAACCTAGCTTTATGTTATATATTTTACCACAATTTAAAAAAATCAAAAGCATATATAGATAAATTGAGTTAGTGATGAGAGTATTAGGAGAGAAAAATAAAACTGAGTGGTACTGATTGGTAATGAGAGAACCACCTCATCAGAGTGGGTGGGAAGAAACCTTGGAGCTGAAACCTGATAGGAAGGACCCAACTAGGAGAAAATCTTGCTGAGAGCCTTTTGGGCAGAGGGAAATGGGGTGCAAAGAGGCCGTCATGTGTAACTGAGATCAATATGTTAGAGGGACAAAGAGCCCTTGTGGCCAAAATATGAGCAAGGATGAGGGTGAAGTTGGAGAGCTGAGTGGGGGCTGGGCCCCATAGGAATAATAGGTGACTAGGAAAAAATATTCCTGTATGATCAAAGACAGTTTTATCTTACATTTGTCAAAAAGAAATCAGGCATATTTTGTTTTCATCAGGGAAAGCTAAGAGGGAAGAAGTTAAGTTTGGGGATTTTAGGAAAGGAAGCATTGTGTTCCGATATAAAGCAATCTAAACATGGCTCCTCCCTGACCCTGATGCCATCTTGGGACTGTTTGAGCCCCAGCCTTGCAACCCCGCTCTGTTCACAGTTTGAAGTGATCTTTCCTCATGTTTGCCCAGTTTACTTCTTTGTGTTATTCAGATCATGGCTGCCATTGCCTTCAGTGATGTTTGCCCGGGTCACTACCTCTAAGTTAGTCACCCAGCCATTTTTTCTTATCTCATCATCCTCTTAATTATCTGCTTAGCACTTCTTACTGATTTTCTAAATTGTTAACATATTTGGAAATATGTGATAAGTTCCATGAGAACATAAACCTTGTTTGGCTTATTTACAACTGTGTCCCCAGCCCCTGGAATTTCCACATATAGTGGATACTGAATAATTCATTCAGACAGGGTCTCTCAAAGTCATTCTGGCTGGACTCAAACTTGTGATCTTCCGGCCCTGACTTCCTGAGTAGCTGGGATTACAGGAGTGT
The DNA here is from genome assembly GCA_004026965.1 of Petromus typicus. NCBI lineage: Eukaryota > Metazoa > Chordata > Mammalia > Rodentia > Petromuridae > Petromus > Petromus typicus. The sequence continues at coordinate 22,134 of PVIR01014405.1, read as the reverse complement.
ACCACTGCACCCTGCTCAAATCTCATCTTCCGAGTCATCCCAGTGCCTTTCCCTGAAGATCCCTTGCTTTCCCTCAGTACCATGGACAATCCATATGCAGTTTTTCTAGCAGTGAAATTAACCCACACTTGACATCTGTGACCACGTCTCCTTCTTAATTTCCCTGCAGGTGTTTACTGAGCTGCTTGTCCAAGAGCAACACACCACACATGACCCGAACTGCACAAGACATCACTGACCTGGATGCCAGTAGTGTAGGCCTCATCTTCCCCTTCTAGATTGTGTCACCTGGGGGACAACATTCTGTATCTCCAGTGCCTGGGCCTTATTTATTTCCTGAGGCACAGTCATGTAGTATATATAGATGATAGATATATAGTCATGTAGCTACAATCATACAGGAATTATCCATTTCAGATTAGCTGCTCTTATTTAGTAGTATGTATTTGAGCATCCTCTGTTGTGGAAAATGGAGGCCTAATTGGTCTCCTCAGTGAGCAGTGAGGAGAAAGAGGCCTGGCAGCATGATGACATGCTTCCGGAAACACCCAAGACCCTGTTGTCTACCTGGGCAAGTAGCATGCAGGGTGCGAGACAGATGAACCCTGTAGGACTGATTGCCGGTGTCTGAGTGGATAAAGCCCAGGTGTGCCAGTCACAGTGCCTGTGTCGAAGGGAGACAAGAGCGCCTGGCCCCTAGATTTTTAATGATTCTGTGTCTCTTTACTTCTCATGCTCCTCACTCCTTGGCCGGGATTAAGCTTGTAGGCTGGTTCCTACACTCTGTGTCATTTCATGGCTCGATAGCTCATTTCTTTTTAATGCTAGATGCCTATTAAAAGACATCTTGTTGGTGCCGGGGACTTAGTTCAGTGATTCCAACACCTGTCTTGCAAGCACAAGGGCCCAGGTTTGATCCCCGGTAACCATATACAGCAACACTGGGCATGGAGACTCATGCCCACCAGCAATCAGTACCACATACCACAGTGCTGGGTGTGGTGGCTCATGCCTGTAATCCCAACACTCAGGAGGCAGAAGCAGGAGGATTGTTGTGAGTTTGAGGCTGAGCTCAGGGCCAGCCTGAACTACAAAGCGAGACCCTGTCTCAAAAAAAAAATAAAAGACATCTTGTTGCTTCCAAAGTTTTGGCAATTATGAGGAAAGCTGCTATCAACATACATATGTAGGTTTCTGTGTGAAATTTAAGTTTTCAGCTCCTTGAGTTATATTGCCCCGGAGCATGATAGCTGGGTCGTATGGTGAGAGCATGCTAGGTCTGCTGGAAGCTTCTAAATCATCTTTCAAAGTGGTTGTGCTATTGTACAGTCTGATCAGTGACGAATGAGTCCCTGTGGCTTCATATCCTTGTCTGCATTTGGTGCTGTGAGCACCCTAGATTTTGGTTATTCTAATACATACATGGTGGCATTTCATTGTTTTTAAACTTGCATTTCCTTGATAATATGTACGTTAGTAAGCATCTTCCAGAGGGTCAAAAACAATAGAATGTTTGTGTAGATGGATTATGGATTGGCTTACACCATCAGAGGCTGCATATTCCACAGTAGACATCTGTAAGCTAGAAAGCCAGGAAAACCAGTGGCTTCTCAGTTTGGGAAACCAGAAGCCTTGGGACAACAAGGAACCACGATACCGCCTTAGTCGAGAGTGCCTGGAAGGCCTCCAGCTAATGGCTGGCGCAAAGCTGTGCTCGAAGGCGAAAGACTCTGAGGTCTGATGTCCACGCGTGACGGCGGCAGCACGCAATGCTCCTGCTCAGGAAGTGCGGCCTGGGTGCACACGCAGGCATTACCTTTCTTCTGTCTTGTGGTTCCATCTTGGTCCTCCGCCTATTGGACAGTGCCACTTCCACTGAGGCCAAGTTTTCCCCACTTGGTTTGTGGACCCACAAGCCGTTATCTCTGGAAACCTCTTCACACACAATAGAAATACTCTTTCTCAATTTTCTAGGAGGCTCTCCAGCTAAGTTGATAATCAAGATTAACCATTGCACATATGATATGGAACATCTTTTCCCATGTTTCCCTTGCCATTGGTCTGTTGTATTTGCGAATGTCACTGAAACACAACCTGACAGCCACAGTGTAGAGGAGGAAAGGTTTAATTTAGCTCACAATGCAGGAGATTCAGTCCATGGTCAGCAGAGACTTCACGGTGCAAGGGCCTGACGGATCACAGCTGCTTGGTTCATGGTGGCTGGGGAGAGAGCAGAGAGTGCCAGGGAAATAAGTGAGGGCCAGATAGTCCCCGGCCGCCTCTCTGTGATCCATCCACACATACCTAGCAGCGCACCTTAATCTGCTGGGTGTTTCTTAATCCAGTACTGTTGATATATCAGGAACAGTGGTCACTTATACCTTCTTTGGTGTTGTGTCTGTTAAGTCCTTTGACCTATTTTTAAGTCAGGTTAGATTTTTTAAAAATATGGTTTTAAGAATTCCATGTTTGGGTAATAGGGCTTCATCAGGCGTAGCTTTTGCAAGTATTGTCTTCTAGAAGATTTATATGACTTATGTTTTCCTTCTATCTAGGGCCCTGGATTTTTAAGAGGTAAGAGCCTTAAGTTGAAAGGTTTGAGAACATCTGTTTTATGGTATTTCTCATTTACCTTTTGTTTCCAGGGCAGAGCAAGGGCTGTGAAGGAAGAGGTTTGTCCTGGGAACTCAGCATTTAATCATGGAAGTGGCTGCAGGGCCTCACTGGATCCTGAGTATATGAAGCACTCTCGTGTTAAGGATTCCTGTGATAAGTGGAACCCTCTATAGCAAAGTGCATGGCAAGGACCCCTTCCCTGTCCCTGATGACAGAACTGCAAAGGGGCAAAAATGATGAGAAAGGCTGGGATTTAGCTCAGTGGTTCTGGTGCCTGCCTAGCAAGCAAAAGGTCCCAAGTTCAATCCCCAGTAACCACATTCAGCAATGCTGGTGCGTGGTGGCCGATGCTGATAATGTCAGCACTCAGGAGGCAGAGGCAGGAGGATTTCTGTAAGTTCAAGGCTTGACTGGGCCACATAGTGAGCTCAGGGCCAGCCTGAACTACAAAGTGAGACCCTGTCTCAAAAACAAAAACAAAAACAAAACAAAACAAAACAAAAATAATAATAATAATAATAATAAAGAAAGTTTTAAAAAGATGAGAGAATTATCAGATTGGTGATACTCTTTGAGGCTTCCACCCCAGCAACACAGTGAGACATAACCATGTGTTCCTCTTCTTGCTTTCCTGTCCTCCAGCTAACACTGTCAAAAGCAGATTTATTTGAGGTGAGATGAACGGGAAGAACCTGTTCCTTCCTGAGAAGTCCTGGAAGATACATAATTTAAAAATGAAAAAGTGTCTACTCTTCTCATACTTGGCTTCCTTTGGGAGCACTAAGTTCCAGGAATCCATTTGTGTTTACTTAGAAATTAATTAACCTAATAAGAAACAGGCAGAGCCCAGAGCAAACATCTTTAGGACTTTACAAAAGAAATCAGGAGAATAAACAGAAGGACACACCACGTTTTTGAATTAGAAATGGAACATTATCCAATGTCATTTCTCTCCAAATCATATTTTGGGTGAAATATAATTCCAATCAAATTTGTATTCAGTGAACCAGCAATATATTCTTTTTGAAATCAAGTCTCTATGAAATTAAAATTATTTTTACTTTTTAAAATTAGCTTCTTTGATTTTCTTCATTATCCAAATGTCTGTATTGAAGGTTCTTCTGTATTGTTGTTGTTGTTGTTGTTGTTGTTGTTGTTGAATAGCTTGTGAAGAAGGAAGTGGCCACCCCAATCCAAAAAGGAATTCTTGACCTCTGTCTGGCTCCGTGACAGAGTTATATTCTCTTGAACTACATGTCAGGTCCTGATGTCCTCAGGAAAATGAGCAGCCTGGAGCGTGCTGGCCAGTGACCGAGGTGCTGACAAGTCTGAGGATGTCTGTAGCTGTCATGGCACTGAGCTGTCTTGCAGGGTATGGAGTCAAAACTACACAGATGTTTTTATTTGATGGTTATTTGAACAATTTCACTAGTCTTAACAAAATTTCAGGAAGACAAGCTATGTTTTATTAAAAATTGGAAGGACTACAAAGCCCAGAACTTGGTGCAAGATTCTTTTGTGTAATCACTAAAACATTCCAAGATGTACAGAACTTTGTTAGAGCCTTGGAAGGAAGAAACTAGTGAGAAGCATGAATAGTTTTAATGAATAGATATATCAGGGAAAAACAGGAAAATACAGTTTTTCTCGCTCACACATAAAACAGACTTGGGACCTCACTGAAAAAAATCCTGAAGTATACCTACTGAAAGTGTGAAAATAATAATTGTACAATAAAATAAATTGTCACAAATTCACTGCACCTGTGTAACTACTATCAGATCAAGAAAAATAACATTAGGGGCCAGGGAGTCAGCTCAGTGGTTCCGGCGCCTGTCTTGCAAGCGCAAGGGCCCGGGTTCGATTCCCTGGTAACCACATAACAATACTGGGTATGGAGACCCACACCCAGCAGCAACCAGTACCACATACCATAGTGCCGGGCGTGGTGGCTCACGCCTGTAATCCCAGCACTCGGGAGGCAGAGGCAGGAGGATTGCTGTGATGTGAGTTGGAGGCTGAGCTGAGGGCCAGCCTGAACCACAAAGCGAGACCCTGTCTCAAAAAACCTTAAAAAAAAAAAAAAAGAAAGAAAAATAACATTATAGGGGCCAGGGATTTAGCTCAGTGGTTTGGGCATCTGCCTGGCAAGCACAAGGTTCTGAGTTCAATCCCAGGTAACCACACACCACAATACTGGGCGTGGTGACTCATGCGTGTAAAGCCAGCACTGATAACCACATAGCAGTGCTGGGTGTGGGTGTGGTGGCTCATACCTGTAATCCCAGCAGTTGGGAGGCTGAGGCAGGAGCATTGCTGTGAGTTCAAGCATGGTTTGGGCTACATAGTGAGCTCAGGGCCAGCCTGAACTACAAAGTGAGACCTTGTCTCAAAAATAATAAAAAATTGGGCCGGGGAGTTAGCTCAGTGGTTCCGGCGCCTGTCTCGCAAGCGCAAGGACCCGGGTTCGATTCCCGGTAACCACATAACAATACTGGGTGTGGAGATCCACACCCAGAAGCAACCAGTACCACAGACCACAGTGCCGGGCGTGGTGGCTCACGCCTGTAATCCCAGCACTCGGGAGGCAGAGGCAGGAGGATTGTGATGTGAGTTTGAGGCTGAGCTCAGGGCCAGCCTGAACCACAAAGCGAGACCCTGTCTCCAAAAACCTAAAAAAAATAAAATTAAATTAAATTAAAAAAATGAAAAAAAAAAAAAAAGGAAAAATAGCATTATCCATACACAAAAAATCTCCCTGTGTTTCTTTCTAGTTGCTACACAGCACTCTAGCATACCACACTGAGAGTAACTATTATCCTTTTCTCTAGCAGGATAGATGAGTTTTACTTGCTACTGAAATCTTTAAAATTTAATACAATTTTGTTTTGAGACAGGATTTCCCCATGTAGTCAGGCTAGCCTCGAACTCACAGACATTTTCTTGCCTCAGTCTCCCAAGTGCTGTTTTAGTGTGAGCTACCACACCTGGCTTCTGCGCTTTATAGAAATCAAAGCTTACAGTAGTAACTCTTTTGCCTGTAGCTTCATTATGTTGCGTGTAGAACTCATGATCCTGTTGTGTGGCATTCTCCCTGTAGTGGTTCCCTGTAACCTACACCTCACTGTATTCATTTACTTTACAGTAGGACATTTGGACAGAACCCAGTTTCTTAAGTGAATATACTTAAGATTGGAATTGCTGGGTCATAATATTATAGGTAAAAATAGTAGGAGGACAGATAGGGCAGGCCCTTGGAGAAAATTCACAAGAAGGGAGATTGTCAAGAACATCAGTGACCAGTTAAAGCCTTATAATCAAGTCAATAGAGAATTAAGGGTCCGGATCCATCCCCTCTCAGTAATGTAGTAATTTAAAGCCGCTGGGGTAAAGGGCCAAGAATTCAGCCCATCTGGAAGAGCCTCCTGATGGGGGAGGGACCCTGTGCGATTTAAGTTCTTATTGGACCTCATTTGATCAAGATTCCACCTCCTTGAATTTTATTGGAGGCTCCTACTTTAAACCCATCCCACCTCGTGGTCTTTAGCCCTTAAATATCCCCTAGAAAAAGACGACCTTAGGTTACCCACTTTTCCAGGTTCCCCCTTCTGTCTCTCGTAGACAGAAGCCCTTTCTCGCTCTTTCCCTTTCTATCCAATAAAATTTTTTCTACTTGAACCTCTGTCGGTTGTTCCTGAGATTCATTCCTAAATTTTGGGAACACGAGCTCGTGTTTTTAGAAGGGGGCCAGGCCTTGCTCTCCTATGTCAGGGATTCCATTTGTTTAGCTTTAGTAGATAGCAGTGTTCCAAAATGCTTATACCAATTTATAACCCCATCAATTGTGTATGAGAATTTGGTACTCTAAATCCTTGCCAGCACTTGGGTTTTGCTTTTTCTCTTTCTTATCTTACACCTTTCTGACAGGTGTATAGAAGATTCTTACTGTGGAGATTTCTTTGATGACTAAATAAATGTTAAAGTGATAAAGACTATGAAATGTCTGTTCATGTTACTGGACCATTTTATTAGGCTATCTTTCTGATTAATTTGTAGAAATTTTTTATATATTTATATATTTAAGGCATGATTCTTTTATATTTATATATTAGTACATCTCAAATCCTTTTTTTTTTTTTTTTTTGAGGCAGGGTCTCACTTTGTAGTTCAGGCTGGCCCTGAGCTCACTGTGTAACCCAGGCAAGCCTGGAACTCACAGCAATCCTCCTGCCTCTGCCTCCTGAGTGCTGGGATTACAGGTATGACCCACTACACCAGCCACTGTGGTATGTGGTACTGATTGCTGGTGTGCGAGTCGCCACGCCTGGCATTGTTGTATGTGGTTACTGAGGATTGAACCTGGGCCCTTGCACTTGCAAGGCAGGTGGTGGAAACACTGAGCTAAATTCTCAGCTCTACATTTCAAATCTTTAAAAAAAATTGTTTTGAGGAACGGTCTCAGTAATTGAGGCTAGTCTTGAACTCACTGTATAGCCTGAGCTGACCTTAAACTTGCAACCTTCCTGCCTCACCTTCCTGAGTGTTGGCATTATAGTTGTACACCAAAACCTTCAGTATCTTTTTTTATTATTATGTAGATTCCCTTTTAACTATTTCACTAGTATATTTTGTTCGTCTTTGAGGGTCCTGTTACGTAGCCCTGGATGTCCTTTCATTTGCTATGTAGTTCCCAAGTTTCTCTCCCATGTGCTAGGATTACAAGCAAGCCTCCATTATGCCTAGTTTATTGTTTTTTTGAGACAGGGTCTTGCTTTTGTAGTTCAGACTGGCCGTGAGCTCACTAGTGGCCCAGACAAGACTCGAACTCACAGCAATCCTCCTGCTTCTGCCTCCTGAGAGTTGGGGTACCAGGTGTGAGACACCACACCTGGCACTGTGGTGTGTGGTACTGATTGCTGGTGGGTGTGAGTCTCCCCGCCCAGCATTGTACGTGCTTTCCAGGGATGGAACCTGGAGTCCTGCACTTGGAAGGCAGGCGCTGGAACCACTGAGCTAAATCCCTGGCCCCAGTTTATTGTTTTTTGATGAACAAATTTTTGTAATCATTTAATAGTCTCAATTATCACATTTTTACTTGCCTTTATGGTTAATTGTTTTGTGTTTTAATCAATCTCCTACTGTAAGGCCACAAAGCTATTTTATTTTTTTTTCCCTTGAGGCTTTGTTTTACTAATGACTTTTCAAATGTCTATAAACATCAACCTCTAAATTAAAGAGCTTGGGCTTTATGTGGGTATCAAAAAATTTTTACTTCTAAAGTTGCTCAAATGCAAGAAAATTCTGGTTCCATTTCTATAAACTACCAAAAGTTTAGGGGCAGGATTCTCTTTTATCTCAAATCATCCAAGAAGACATCTTTTCAACATAAAGTCACACAAAATCCATTTGAAATCCTCAAAACACTTCTCTAGTCCATATATCTTGCAATAAGTTTCTTTAACAACTGACAGTGTTGAAATAAAATCTGTTGTGGTGTAGTGCTCTAAGAAATCTCTAGCAGCAGTGCTAATAGTATTAGTACTTCCAGAATCTATAAATACCTCTATAAAACCTCAAAGCTATTGACAAGTAAGCACTGAGGCTGCAAGATAATGAATTGTCTCATTTGTCTTAGTGTTTTAAAGGAAGCAATTTCACTGTCAGTTTTATTACTGGTCTCTGAAATAACACTTTGGGTTGGGGTATCCTTTCTGGTAAATTCTGTGGTTGCTTCCCCGTTTCTTTCTTGATCTGTAAATATATCTGTTACTCTTCTCTTTTCAAGGTTGGTGTCCAGTTAATTTTTTTGGTATGAGGGATCCATCTCAGAACCTTCCACTTGGGAGGCAAGCACTGGAACCTCTGACCTACAGCCCCAGCCCTGATGTTCAGTTTATCGTCTGCTCTGATTTGGCTGGTTTCACGTGTCAGTTGTTGTTTAACTTGACCTAATTCAACTTTTATTTTCTCTTTCTCAGTTCTCAGATTTGCAAATTCGCTTTTTTTTGAGACAGAGTCTCACCTTGTAGTTCAGGCTGGTCTTGAACTCAGCAATCCTCCTTCCTCTGCCTCCCAAGTGCTGGGATTACAGGCGTGAGCTACCACGTCAGGCACTGTGGTATATGGTTACCAGGGACCAAAACCGGGACTTTGTGCTTGCAAGGTAGGCACCAGGACCACTGAGCTAAATCCTCGGCCCTGCCAATTCACTTTATTTCCAGGATGACCATATCTTTCCTGATAGAACCCAAGTAAGCCATTAGTTGTTGAACTGTTATTTACTGTTGCGCTTGAGAGAGCACCCCTTTATAGACAGGCTGGCATTTGAAAAAGTAGTCAATGCTAATATAAAGTTTTCAGCTTGTGCTTGAGTTTCCAAATCCCGAACCAATGCATAGGTATCAAGTTAATTTTCTCTGTTCGTCAGGAGTTATGTCCACTGGCCTCCTACCATATCCTCCCTTGCTTGTAGTGATCAAGAAATCTCTCCTCAGAGCCGGTGAGCAATGGTCCGAGCGGCGTTGAAACCCAGCGAGCCTCTCCAATGCGCGCACAGATCCGGAAGCACCACGCCCAAGACTCGCCTCTTCTCGGCTTCCGGAGGGGAGGGAGGAAGCGGAAGACGGGAGGAACTTCGTTCAGGCTTTCGGGCAAGGTAGTTCTGCCGCCTCGAGGATGCTGGGAAATGTAGTCCAGACCGTTAGACCCCGTGCTGCGCAGTCACCTTTTCACACAACCGCAGTTCACAAGGATGGTTCAGAGATGATCCGCTTCTCCTACAGTCCCTTCCCGGCCAGTGCATGCCTTTACCTCCCAGGACAGCAGGGTCCTGGAGAAGATTTCCTGGCATGAAGTGCAGTCCAACAGCAGACTTCTGGGGGGACGCTCAGGGTTCCTGCACGGTGGGTTCAGTGGGGATGGGGTGCCATCTCCTAAAGAGCTGGTTTTGAACAGCCACTCACAAGGTATCGTAGTTTGAAATCTGCAAACAGCTCCCTGCCTAGCAGTTATGCAACTCCCACTCTGTTCAGTCAAGTGTTCCTTCCTGAGTAGGCCGTGTTGCAAGCCAGTGCGACGTTGGTTTAACTGCGAAGGGTCTGTCGAAAATCAGATAAAAAACAGGAACAAAGTGAGAGCATGTGGAATAGAATCTGAGACTTGTTTTAGTAGTGCTGGGGACTGAACCCGGGGCCTCACGCTTGCTGGACTGCACTCTGCCACTGACCTCTCAGCTCAGAATCTTGATTTTTTTTTTTTAATCTACTATGCCTGTAAGTTGCTGTTACAGAAATATTTTATATCTTTCCAAGGCTAACCCTTCCATCAGTACCTTTAATATTGTGATCTTTTCCCATCATTCATTTCCACCTCTTTCCCTCTAGTCTTGAAATCTGCATTCTCCCCGTCAGAGTACAAACTAGTGCGGTGTCCCCAATCTTCAGTGGAAATCCCCGGCCACTTCCCTCATGTGCTCTCTTCCTTCACTGCCAAACTTCAAATAGTCGTCACATTTGCTGCCTCTGCTTTCTTACTTCCCATTTCTCCTTAACTATGTGGTCCAGCTGATCTGTGGTTTCCAACAGTCTACAGAAATTGCTGTCCTCACAATGCTGTGTTATTACACTTTTTAATTTTTATCAGTCCGTGTGTGCAGTGTCTAATGATTACATTTATCATGCTGTGCTTGAGAGACCATCCCTTTATAGACGGATCAGGCTGGCATTTGAAAAAGTGATCAGCGCTGCTACCGTGGTTTCGGGGATCGAAACCAGGGGGAGCCGGGGCACGGACAGAACAGCCCCCTTCTTTTTACATACTGTTTCCCTTTTGTCGCGCTCCCTGGTCTTAATAATTCTCACAATTAGTGTGTGCAAACAATCTCTTTTTCTCCCAGTGTTATCTCTTATGTTTTTAATTTCCGTGACTGGTCCACATGCTCTCAGACACTCAGGTTGCCAGTGTCAATCAGTCAGGCCCGTGATACTTCTTCCGATTGACCTTCTTTCCCAGTCTTCCTTTTTCTATTTGCTTTTATTTCCTCTCATCTAACTGTCTTAATGGTCTCCTCGCTGTCCTCCTTGCTTGCAGTCTGATCTAATCCAAGCTACAGTGCACGACTGTACAGAACTATCAGATTAATCTTAATTTACACTTCTATGTTAGGTCCTGTGTTGAATGTCTTTATTGTTTTTCCCTTTCCTTAGTCTCAACAATCACAAACTGAATCCAGCCCACTAAATCTTTCTTCTCTCCCATACAACAGTGAAAATGTCTTTATCGCATGCTTTTTTTAAATGTTCCTAATTTTGTTACACAGTTCCTTAATTTCCAGCTGCTCCTCAGTTCTGACTGCCTGAGTTCTTCCAGTTTTGGATAAAAGTTTAACTCCTTGTGGTCTACCTTTTCCTGTCATCTGCATATAATAACTTCCTTTTCAAGACCCACCTCAAGCAGTTTCTTCTCTATCCTGGTATAAACTGTAAATCACTTTTGCTGTCTGCTTCCCAAGCACACTGAATATATCACTAAAAATAGTCTCTACCAATTGTACTTCAAGGATTTTCTTCTGTGCTATCTCTTCTACATTCTTAACTTCTCAAAGCAAGAAAATTTAACTCTTTGCACCTCTTTTGTCTGGCATAATACTTATGCAGGGATATCTATGATAAATGTCTATTAGCTGAATGAATGGGCCCATTTTTATGTTCATTTGTTGAAATTAATTTTTCCTAGTTAAATTGCTATTGTCTTTTCTCTAGGTGCTTTCTACCATGTGTAATAGTTATTTATTTTTCTTTTTCATTTTTGCAGTCCTAGGGATCAGACCTAAGGCCTTGTGCATGCCAGGCAAGTGCTATATCTCTGAGTTACATCCTGAGTCCAGTGTATCTTATATTTCCTAACAGATAGTCTATTAGTATTTTCTGTTACTGTAATAGCTGAGGCTGAGTGCTTTATAAAGAACATAAATTGATTTATCTAACAGTTTGGGAGCTAACAGTCTGAACTGTCCAGGCCTCTGATGAGGGCCTCCTTGTCTGTGGTATAACATGGCAGAGAACCACCAAGGGACCAGCAGCATGCAGGAAGGACAATTGTGAAGACCATCCAATTTTTTTTTTTTTTTTTAGGTTTTTTGAGACAGGGTCTTGCTTTTGTAGTTCAGGCTGGTCCTGAACTCAGCCTGAACTCAGAGCAATCCTCCTGCCTCTGCCTCCTGAGTGCCAGGATTCCAGGTGTGAGCCCCCACACCCGATACTGTGGTACGTGGTTCTGATTGCTGGTGGGCATGAGTGTCCACACCCGCTATTGTAGTATGTGGTTACTGGGGATCGAAACCAGGCCCTTGTCCTTGCAAGACAAGCCCTGGAACCACAGCGTTAAATACCTGGCCCAAACTCTATCCTTGTACGCTGTCTCCTATTGCCATCAACAGCTCACTCTGCCTTGGTGTCCTGAAGGTGCACGTGTCTCATTGGTTCCCTCACACTGCTACAGGCCCCAGCGTGCTCCGTGCCGCCCGACCCAAAGAGAACATGTCTGCGGCCCAGCACTCGGTTTTCTTACCATCCAAACGTATGTGCTCTGGTGTGCTTCACAGTGGAGAGCGTTTGGCTCGATTTCTAGTCTCGTTTCTGATTCCCAGCTGTAAACCCTGCAGCTTCCATTTCCCTTTCCACAACCACCACTCCCGCTTTCCCTCTACCCCTCTGGAAACGCCCCTTCACCTTCGGCCTTTTGTAAGCAGATGCTTTCTTGACGCTGGAGATCAGATGCAGCAGGTGAACTTGTGTTCCTCCGGGATTTCCGCAGTAGCGTCGGGTGCAAGGCCGGCCCTGGGCCCTGGAAGATCATGCTCCCAGGTGCAGGCTTTTCCCACAACCTGGGTGTGCGGCGTAATAAGACGGAAGAGCTGTGCTTGACAGTCACGTGTGCGGCGTAATAAGACGGAGGGGCTGTGCTTGACAATCACGTGTGCGGCGTAATAAGACGGAAGAGCTGTGCTTGACAATCACGTGTGCGGCGTAATAAGACGGAGGGGCTGTGCTTGACAATCACGTGTGCGGCGTAATAAGACGGAGGGGCTATGCTTGACAGTCACGTAGATTTCATCCCACTTGTGTCACTCACCTGCTTGTGATACTGAGGAAGTCACTGAAGCACTGAACTGTGTTTCCCTTATTTGTAAACTTAGAATGACAGACAACACTCACCTCAAAATGTGGTGGGGAGTTAGAAATATTGGATGTGAAAGTCCCTAAGTTGAGAAGCGGTTCTAAACACATCCGTGTCTCTTCTACAGAGTGATTTGTAGATTAAGGAAGAAGTCAGTGCGTCCCTTTCCCAAGCAGCAGGGCTTACGGTAGTCACAGAAACCTGAACTTCTGGTTTCTGAAGACAGAGCAAACTGGGTGTCTTAGGAGCCTGCCTTGGCCTGTCCCAGACTTAAACTGTTGCGACAGTGTGCTCTTGACTGTGGTCTACACTGTGCTCTTGAGGTGTGGCAGTATGTCCTATCAAAGCCACACCAAGGAGTGCCAGTGTTGGGAAGACCTAAGGAAGGGCCCTTTGAGTAGGCGCTCGGATGACAAGGCAACGTCTCTGGTTATCCCACTTGAGGTGAGGTCCACAGTGTGGTTCACACTATGGCAATGTTGAGGGACAGTGAAATCTCTTAAGAAGTGGGGCCCACTAGAGGGTGATTAAGTCACTGGGGGCACTGCCCTCAAATGGATTAATATAGTTCTTGAAAACCTTGATTATTTCCCAGGACCATGAGTTGTTTAAAAATGGGATGATCGGGCCGGGGAGTTAGCTCAGTGGTTCTGTTGCCTGTCTTACAAGCGCAAGGGCTCGGGTTCGATCCCCAGTAACCACATACAATACTGGGTGTGGAGACTCATGCCCAGCAGCAACCAGTACCACATACCACAGTGCCGGGTGTGGTGGCTCACACCTGTAATCCCAGCACTCAGGAGGCAGAGGCAGGAGGATTGCTGTGATGTGAGTTTGAGGTTGAGCTCAGGGTCAGCCTGAACCACAAAGCCAGACCCTGTCTCAAAAAAAAAAAAAAAAAAAAAGATACAGAGTTTCTCTGAGGACCCCTGAAGCCCCAATGGATCTATCCAGGAGGTGAGGGGAATCAATGGAAGGAAGGCCAAAAGATTCTGTTTTCCTTACAGTGGCTCCACATCAGCCATCTCCCAGTCTCCCACATCCCACACCTACATATGTGAAACACAGCCCCCAGAACCGATGGTGTACATCCTCACCAAGAGGAACAGTACCCAAGAGTGTCTTCGTCTGTCTTCTGTTGCTTTAACCAAATACTATAGACCAGATAATTTATGAAGCACAGAGGTTTCATGGCTCATGACTCTCGAAGGTGGGAAGTCCAAGTCCAAAAACAGGGAGCGGCATAGGTTTAGCTTCTGGCTTTCCTGGTCCATTGTAACAAAGGAGAAAGTTATCACACAGTGAGACAGGAATGTGCTAAGCTCAGGTCTCATCTCCTCTGTAGTCACGGAGGCCCTACTCTCATGACCTCAATCGGATCCTGATTGCTTCCCAAAAGTCCCACTCTCACATAACAGGAACCAACGAATCTGAGGAGCGGGTCTCCAACACAAGAATTCCTAGGGGTGGGGTCCAACAACAGCAGAAAAGAAATTCAAAAGAAGAGCGCCAAGCTGGGTAGATGAATAGCTTAGAGGCTTTACTGACATTTTATTCCACATTTAGAATAAGGACAGAAAGTTTGTGTCTCCCTGCCAATATTCCAATCCGTAGCTCTTCATATAGGACACTGCATAGGATGCTTAGCATATCGCAGGCGATACATCATCAAACAAAGGAACAAAGCAGCCATAGGCCAAATGCTGTGCAAGTACGAGACAGAGCAATAAAAGGAGAGGTCAGGATCGGGCGCACAGCACTAGTGAGACGGCTCGTTAGACAGTACGGTGCATCTACAGTCTCACTTTCTTTTTTGAAATAAGTAAACCGTTTTAGGTGATCTCTGAAGTTCTCAAATATGTAGCTTTCATAGTTCCATTTTTGGGAAATGATTCCTTTAAATGTGTAATAAGAAACATTTAACTTACATGGTTTTTAAAAACGTGCAGGGCATGGTGGTACATAATTCCAGCTCTTTGGAGGAGTAAGGCCAAAGGATCGCAAGTACAAGGCCATCATGAGTCACTCAGAGAAATGCTGGCTTAGAATAAAAATATATTTTAAAAAGGGCATGGCTGGGCCGGGGATATAGGTCAATGGTTCCAGCGCCTGTCTTGCAAGCACAAGGACCTGGTTTTGACCCAGGTAACCACATAACAGTACTGGGCGTGGAGACTCACCCCAGCAGCAATCAGTACCATTTATCACAGTGCGGGGTGTGGTGGCTCACGCCTGTAATCCCAGCACTTGGGAGGCAGAGGCAGGAGGATTGCTGTGATGTGAGTTGGAGGCTGAGCTCAGGACCAGCCTGAACCACAAAGCGAGACCCTGTCTCAAAAAACCTTTAAAAAAAAGAATTAAAAGGGCATGGCTGTCCCCAGGCCAGTCCTTTCAGTCAGACCTCTAGAGGACCGGGGAGTTAGCTCAGTGGTTCCGGCGCCTGTCTTGCAAGTGCAAAGACCCGGTTCGATCCCCGGTAACCACATAACAATACTGGGCGTGAAGACTCACGCCCAGCAGCAACCAGTACCACATACCACAGTGCCGGGCGTGGTGGCTCACGCCTGTAATCCCAGCACTCGGGAGGTAGAGGCAGGAGGATTGCTGTGATGTGATTTTGAGGCTGAGCTCAGGGCCAGCCTGAACTACAAAGCGAGACCTTGTCTCAAAAAAAAAAAAAAAAAAAAAAAAAAAAAAGACCAGTCAGACAGACCTCTAGATCTGCCCGGCACCCAGGCACAGGCCTGTACCCTAGAGGTGAACGTGAACGCGGCTGGGCCTCATAGCCAGTTCATAGCCTTACTCTAGTAAGGCCTGAGTCCATCTTTGACCACGCAGTCCTTGTGGCTGTGGGACTCAGGGTGACGGCCTAGCACTCTCGGCGGACTGCCTTCTCCGATATCATCCTCGTCTCGGACAGCAGAGCGAGCAGGTAGACTGCGTTCTCCGAGGAGAGCATAGAGAAGTGAGCAGAGGACTGCCCCAGGAGCTCAGAAGTAGGCTAGAGAAAGCTAGTGCTGGGCAGATCCTGCGGGCCAGTGCCCAAGGAAGGAGCTCCCGGAACATCTCCGGAGGAGGCAGGGACGCGCGATCCCAGGATCAGGCTTACACGCCCGGTTTCTGAGACTCTGCACCGTCCGTGGACGTGCCAAAAGCCTGGCCCTACGTTGCCATCTAGTGTTCAAATAGTGAACTACAGGCTCTTGGATTTCTGGAAAGAGGCGCAGGTAAAGCAAGGTCAGGAAGACGATACACTTAATCTTCATTGCAGAGAGGATGTTGTACACCAGAAAGCATCGACAGCTTTCAGAAACACGGCATCATCTGGTGGTCAGAGTAAAATCCAGAAATCAAAAACTGGCAAACGCTGGCGAGGCTGTGGTGGAAAAGGAACTCTCCGAGTCACCAGTAGAGTGCAAACTAGTACAGTCGTTATGGAAATCAGCATGCTGATTCTGAAAGAACTAACTTAGAAATTTCGTATGACCTCGCTATCCACCTTCCAGACTTCTTCCCACCCGTAGTGACCGCCTGTCCCGGCCAGGTGCCCACACCCCGGGCAGGCAGTGAGTGTCAGCTGGCTGGGAAGAGGATGGGGGACCCAGGACCCCGGCATCAGCTTTGAGGAGTCTCCACAGACTTGCTTCTCTGGTTAGAGGAGGATCTTGTAATCCATGGACAGAGAGAGAGAGAGAGAGAGAGAGAGAGAGAGAGAGAGGGAGAGAGTGTGTGTGTGTGTGAGGGAATGTGGAATTTCATCAAAGGCAGGTGCCAGGAACTTTTCAGCTAGAGGGGTGCGGCCGTGCTGAAATCCGGCGGATGTTTGTCTGTCAGAGGCAAACCTCAGTCTGGGGAACTCAGTTCCCAGCCGCAAAGCCGCCCCTCGGAGAAAACGTGTTACAGCTGAGGTTGGGCCCTTCCTTCACAGAGTTTTTCAGGGAGAAACTGAAATTGTTTCTCCCTGCTCCCCTCTGCTGGCTCAGTGTCAGGCCCGAGCGGCATCTGATTAGACAGAGCGGCGAGAAGACCGCGAGGTTTGGAGGAAGCGGCGGTCCCCGGCCGAGGCGCGCACACGCCTGAGGCTGCTGCGCAGGTACCCGGCGGATGCACCGGGCCGCCGAGCACGCGGGCAGGGCTGGCGTGCGCTCAATGGCTCCGCCCGCGCCGGCGAGGACCCGCCCTGGCCCGCAGTCAGCGTCCCGCGCCTCCCGGTCACGGCGCTTCTGCCGCACGGCACGGCCACCGTTCTCGCGTTTCCAGCCCGCGCGCACCGTCTGCACAGGACCTTTCCGCCGGGCCCTGCAAGCCCTGGAGTTGGTGCGCTCCGTCTAGTCTCAGTGTTGCAGGATTAAAACAAAAAGTATCAGTGTGAACAAACGTCGAGGTTTGCTGGTGAGAATGAGCACCTGTCAAGGGAAAGTAACTCTCCTTCCCCAGAGGCGCAGCGTCCGGCCAGGTTTCCTCTGGCCCAGTGTAATCTCCGTCCTCCTGTCGGTGCCCTCTGCTGTCATCAGACAAACGCGGAGCCTCCTGTAACAGCAGCTGCAGGTGTTCGGTAAAGTTATGAAAACATCCTCCAGTTTAGCTAACGTTTGGTTTTTAAAGGTTATTACAATTGAGAGAGGCAACCCTGGGGGCATTTGCTATGACTAATTCTATTTTTTACTAAAGGCCAGATTATTCATATTGAATGAGTATTTCAACAGTGAGACCAATATTTGGAGTTGTTTTTACTAAGAACTTTTCTATAACCTTCCAAAAGTAGTTCTTATAAAATCAAGCTTTGGAAGTTCAAAGAAAAAAGAAAAAGAAGACACAAAGAAGCAAAGAAAGATCTTCCTTTTAGGAGGAAAAAAAAAAAAAAAAGGCAGCTTTCTAGCCACAAGGACATAGTGCCGCTCACCCGAGTGCTGACTTCGTTTATACTTGGTCTCTTTTTCTCTTCTGCAAAAAGTTTTGTTAAGTCAACCAGGTTTTCTAAATACCCATTCTCAAATGTCAGACTTATAAAGTCAGTAGTAGAATTTTACTTAAAGTTTTAAGTATTAATTTTTTAATGAGTGCTTTGGAATAGCTGCTGCAATTGTAGACCTGCGTGCGAATTTTTAAAGTTGATACGCGCTGGCTAAACATTGTTTTCTGTGCCCAGGATGAGTTCATGAATCATAAAGAAAATGAGACTAGAAATGAGACATAGTAACTACAGTGGCTGCTGGTGAGTTGGGGTTATTGTTGAACTATAAATAATAATTTGGATGGCAATATTTCTTTGTTGTATACTCTCACCGCTAAATTGTTAAGTATCACTTATAGAATTTTAGGGTAGTTAGTTCTCCATGGAAAAACCTAAAACCTAAATTCCAGATTTCAGAGGTATTGTCCGCCACTGTGTCTGTCATAAACCTTTCTTGGCACCTTCTTGTGCCTTGGAATAGTGAGTAATACACCTCGAGTGCGTGCTTTGCAAAGAATGATGAAGTTCTAGTGGTCGGCTTCGTCCTGGGCTGAGTTTTCAGTTCTGTCCTAGATGTTCACACTACAGTGTCCTGATCCTTTCCTGTATCCTTCTGATGTGCTCTCAACTTCTGGCCAGTGTCCTTAGGTCCTTCCAGCTGCTACAGAAGGTCATCTTCTGTCCCTATGGCTATTGCCTACACCACAAAAACCATTGCTTTGTATGCAGCCCAACCCTTTGACTGCTAAAGTATGTTTCTGCTTGCTGTGTCTTGTTATGGCTGCTTTTTGTGCAAATGAACTATGTTTGGTGTTCTAGTATATCTGCTGTTTTTTAACAACAGTTTTTCTTGTATATGAAATGATTTGGAGTTTTAAAATCAGCCTCATTTGGTAAGCTACTACAGTTAATGCAAATTTAGACTACAGTCTTATTGACTTACCGGGATAAACTAAGTAAATTTGACACTTTTATCATAGTCACATATAGTGTGGAACAATACAATTGTTGTAGAGTTAAGGTCACAACAAAAAATTCATAGAGAAATGACACAAAGCATTGGGTTTCCTGCTTATATAAGAAACAACTGTTTATAGCATCTGACTGCACTGAACAGGTTAGATGAAGTCTTGTGAACAAATAACACATCAGCACCATTTGTTGGCTTGGGACCATTTCACTCATAACAAATGCCCACATCGAAAGGACTCTACAGTTTGTAATTTCTGGTAAAAGTCCCTAAAGAACATACACAAGGTGCTGAGAACTCCACCCAAAATTATTTTAAGGCCTTAAGTACAATTACCTTGTTATGCCAGAATTATACAGTGTAACTGTTGGGTCCGTTTTCTTGAGCTTAGAATGGAAAATAAACCTCTTGAAAGAAAAAGGACCACATTGATCACTGGAGAAGGACTGTATATGCAAACAAGATGGTTTTTGAAGAGGTAACTTGAAACTCCAAGAAAGTACTTGATGTTTTTATATGCATCTAGCAAACTGGTATTGTAACTATAGTTTTATAGAAAGTTTTAAAGCTTTATGTATTTCAGAACTCTCATGTTAAATGGAAATTGTTTCACGTGTGACTTTCAGTCACACATGTGGTGACAGTGTGAACATCTCATGTTTTAATTTGTAATATTAATACGCAACTTTTGTTTTAAAATTTTTCATAAAATATTAATGGTTTACATTTTAAAAAAGAAAAATGACCAGCATAAATGTACAACAACAACAACAAAAAACATAAAAAAGAGAAAAAGAAAAACTACTGAACAAAGTTCTTGAATTAAAAAGACATTAGCTAATAAGAAAACATTGTGAGTTATAAAGTTCATTGGTAAGACTCATGGCGTTTGTTTGTTTTAAGACAGGGTCTTGCTGTGTCATCCAGGATGGCATCAAACTCATAGGGATCTTCCTGCCTCAGCCTCCTGAAGGCTGGAATTACAGGCATGTGCCACCATGCCCCGCAAGAATCTTTATGAAGACAGATTCAGAATATCATGAATAAGGCATTGAGATATCTAGTATGGAAACAAAAAACTCACCTATAAATAGTTCAGATTCGAACAGACCTGATTAAAGTATTATTCAGCATAAAAAAGTAGGATTCTTCTCAGGAATACAAGGATTCCTCAATATATATGAATCAATAAATATATAATATCATATCAACGCAATGGAGAAAACCCATGTGATTGTCTCAAAAGATGCAGAAAAGGCATCTGATAACATTTGCCATCCTCTCACGAGAAGAATGCTGAAGAAATGAGGTACAGGAGGAGAGTATGCAAATAAAGTATATGTAAATGGGGTATCGGAACAGCTATCTTGACACAAGAAAGGCCAAATGTAAAATGCCAGCAGCTAATGTGACACTGCCAGGGGCTGGGGGGCGAGGGCCTTTTCTCTAATGCCAGAACAGGCCAAGGATGCCACTTTGACCACTTCTGTTAACACCGTCCTAAAAGTCCCAGCCCGAGAATTAAGACAAAGAATGAAGTGCAAGCAAATGAGAAAAGAGGTCAGTCGGGTCGTTACTGTTTGCAGATGAGCTGATCTGATAGAAAACTCAAAGACTCCAACTAATTAGTTCTGTAGACTTGTTTTTTCTTTTTTTTGCCAGTCCTGAAGATGGAACCCACGGCCTCCTTCATACCAGGGAAGAACTCCACCAATAAACGATGTAGGAAAATGGGAATCCATATGCAGAGGAGTGAAAATGAACCTCTCTCACCACTAACACAATCAACTCAAAACAGATTCAAGATTTAGATGTGAGACTTAAAACTATGAATCTACTAGGAGAAAACATAAGGGAAATGTGTCAGGACATTGGAATGAGTGGCATTTTATTTTGTCTTACAGGATTTCAAAAGCACAAGAAACAGCAATAAAAGAGAAATGGGATTATATCAAAGTAAAAAGCTTCGGGTCTGTTTTTATAGGTCAATGTTAGAGCACTTGCTTAGCATGGATAAGGTCCTGTGGTGGGTCCCTAGCAACGGAAAATAAATCAAGTCCAAAGACACAGAGATGGGGAGTTAACTCTGTGGTAGAGTTCTTGCCTGGTATAAAGTAGTTCTTGGTTTCCATCTCCAAGACTGGCAAAAAAGAAAAAAAAAGAAAAAAGAAAAAAAGAAAGAAAGAAAGAAAAGCAAGTCTACAGAATGGGGGTGGGGCTCATACTTTCTTCTGATGAGATTAATATCCAGAATATATTTAGAATCGAAAACAATTGCCAATCTAGAAGTCAAAGAACCATCACTGTCATTGCAAAGAACCCCTTGCCCCCCATGGAAAATGGATGCAGAGCCAGGCACTATGGCTTGGACCTATAACCCCAGTTCCTTGAGAGGCTGAGACAGGAGGTTGGTGCAAGCCTAGAAGGTTGAGTCCAGCTTGAGCAACAAGTGGGACACTGTCTCTAAGTTGGAAAAAATAAAAAAAAGCAATAGATCTAAACAATTTTCCATGAGAACATACAATAAGTGTATGAAAAATGCCCAGCTTTAGTAATCATCAAAGAAATACAAAACCAAACCGTGAGCATTCACCTCATTCTAGCAATAGCTGTTGTGAAAGGACACTGGAGCTTGCTAGCGTGTGGTGGAAAGGGAATCCTCTCACTGTGACAGGATAGCCAGCATGGAAAACAGCATGGAGGCTCTTTCAAAACTTAAACATACGACCAGCTACCTCACTCGTAGGTGTATATCCAGAGGAAATGGAGTCTGTATGTCAACGAGACAGCTGCATTTCCGTGCTTGATGCAGCACTATTTGCAGCAGCTAAGAGATGGAAACTACCAACAGGTCCATCGACTGTTGAAGTAAAGATGAAAATGTACTTATACACCACGGAGTACAATTCAGCCATTAAACACTGTCATTGGTGATAACATAGATAAACCTAGAGATCATTCAGAGAAATAAACCAGGCACAGAAAAACGCTGTATGATCTCACGAGTAGGCAGAACATACAAAAGTAGATCTCAGAGGCATTTGGAGCAGAACAGTGGTTTCCACAGCTGGGGGGAGGGAGAGGTATACAGCACAGATGAAGGGGTGTTAAGTCGGAGCGGGATGGAACCCGAAGTTCTGGTGTGCAACGGTAGCATTGAATGAGTACAGGTAATAATAATGTATATAGCAAAAAGCTAAAGGAAAGGAGAAAGAAATGTTACATTTTTAAGCAGATATATTTAATGTGATTTAAGCTTTATGGATTGTATATTGTTTCACAAAATCCTGTGAATATGAATAATTTTTATGTTTGTTAAAAAACAGACACTAAAGTGCCATTTTGTTGTTGTTGTTGTTTTGTTTTTTCAGACGGGGTCTCGTGTTGTCCAAACTGAACTTAAAGTCACTACGTAGCC